>JACVVK020000002.1:1707500-1867500 GCA_018292915.2 Batillaria attramentaria
TTTTTTTGGGGGGGTGCAACATTACTAACAACAAAGATATTTAAGTTTGAAAGTTGAACTTTCAGCAATAGATGCATAAATATGTCAGTCAGCTACCCTGAAAATTTCAAGTCAGTATCTTGTTTTGTCATTTTTTTTTTAATGATTTTTTCCCTGTGAGTTAATAGATCCAACAGGATATTGAAGTGCATGCATTTATGTGATGTGTGTGTCATTTTTTGTGTACTGGTATTTTAAAACATGTAAGTACTTACGTATTTTACAGCAATACATCTGCATATATATATATATATACACACACACACACACACACACACACACACACACACACACACACACAGATATATTCATTTATTTATTTGTTTACTGAATCATTTCATTTATTTATTTTCTCAATGTATTCTTGACCAACATGTTACCTGTGCTCTATCTTCCTCCTGTTCAGTTACTAATGGGTCTGGGAACGCCAGGAGCTGACAAGAAGTCAAGCGCGTCCATTGCCTGTTTCCTGGCAGCCAATGGAGCAGATCTGAACTTGAAGAACAAGAAAGGGCAGACACCGCTTGACCTCTGCCCTGACCCCAACTTGTGCAAAGCGCTGGCCAAGTGTCACAAAGAGAGAAACAGGTGGGCAGGAAAAAAAAGGGTAGTTGTCGTTTACACTCAAACTTCCAAGAGGATTTTGTCTGATACACTGCGTTGTATTGTTGCTCTGTGAGCACAGGGCATGCGTAGGTGGCTGTTTGAAGGTTTAACGTCCTTTTTTCACCACATATGGGTGATATCAAGAGACGGTGCTTCAAGAAAAAGGCCAGCACAAAAATTTGGCCCCAATTGGGATTCAAACTCACAACCTAACAATTGAAAGTCCAGCGCACTATCGCTTGGCTATCCTGGCTACCCCATGAGCACAGAGCAAAGGAAAGTTTATTCCACACTGAAGCGGGGAGCCGGGGTGGCTGAATGGTAGAGCCTTGGACTTCTAATGCTCAGGTCATGAGTTCGTATCCCCGCTGGGGCCAGATATTTGTGCTGGCTTTTTAATCGTTGCCCCGTCTTTGATATCACCCGTAAAGACGTTAAACCTTCAAAACACCCACCCACCCACACTGAAGCCAAATAGATGCACACGTTTGGAAAAATCATTTTCAACACCAGCAACAAGAAAATTATAGTTACTGGCACATACACGTATATCAGAATCAGGTTCAGAACATTTCAGCAAGAAGTCTGTTGTCCTAATTAAATATATTGTCCTTGCAAAAAAATGGCCTAAACGACTATCAGATCCATGGCACTCAGGCCCTTCTTCCACTTCCAGATAACGGTTGGATATTTGTAATTACAAGCTGTGCTAATCAGATCCTCTGATTTCTCTCAGCCCCAGCATGCAGGCCCCAAATGCTGCCATCATACGCAACGATCAGGAATCACTGGAGGAATGCATGGTGTGCTCAGACATGAAGCGCGACACATTGTTCGGACCGTGCTGCCACATCTGTACCTGCTCGCTGTGCTCGCCGCGCGTCAAGAAGTGTCTCATGTGCAAGGAGCCAGTGCAGTCACGTACTAAGGTTTGTGTTGACAGTTTTCTAAGCCCTACTGTCACAAACAAGGCCAAACCTCAGACAAACACCATGTGAGGAGACTAGCTCAGGGAGCAGAGTGGGTTTTGGGGTGTTTTTTTTTATTAATGTAAAATGATGTGGAATTGATGACAAGGCAAAGTCCTTGGTAGTTTACAGAGGTGTTGATTGATTGATTGATTGATTGATTGATTGATTGATTGAAAGTGTCTCCATTGTTTACCTTGCAGTGGCATCTAAGTTGTCAGTTTTAATGATGCCTCACTTGAAGCATTACTGCACGTCCTGCAAATCAGTATTCTGTGGTCTGAAACCATGAGTGGTACTTTTTGTGTGACAGATCTAGACCGTTCACTGCGTCAGCATATTATATAATTCCAGTTGCCGTGCATTTGCATTTTCTGTTTATTTCTCATTGCAGATTGAGGAGTGTGTGGTGTGCTCTGACAAGAAGGCATCGGTCCTGTTTAAGCCCTGCGGACATATGTGTGCATGCGAGGGTAAGCAAGACAGCATTCCTCCCATTCTCTATAAAGACTGTAGGTGCACATCTGGAATGAACGGCATTGTAGGAAAATGTTTGCCACATGCATGAACATCAGTGCACTTAAAATTGTTTTTGTGTCCAGTTTTACCATCAGAGGCCTGTTGCAATGTCCAGAGAGAGCGTCGGTTCACTCAGAAACAGCATGAGAGCTCCAAAAGTGGCATTTCTCTCTGTCAGGTCGCGCGGATAATGCCTTTAAGTTTTCATTGATTTTAATGCTGTTGTTGTGATGGTGAATTTGACACTTGTGCCTGCTGAATGCTGAGAAACTTCCTGAAGGCTTATGGTCACAGTTGTCCTCTGCTTTCAGGATGTGCCAACTTGATGAAGAAGTGTGTGCAGTGCCGTGCATCCATTGAAAAGACTGTGCCATTTATCGTCTGCTGCGGAGGCAATCGTATGTGCTTTTTGGCTCCCTTGTGTAACAATGGGAGTCTATGTAATAACCCTCCGTCGTCTGTCTGTCTGTCTGTGTGTGTGTGTGTGTGTGTGTGTGTGTGTGTGTGTGTGTGTCCAGAAAACTTTAACGTTGTCGTTTTCTCAGAAACTACAAACAGCAGAGACACCAAACTTGGCATGCTGATAGACAACCATAAGACCTTTCAAAACATATCATTTTGAATGACCTTGACTCAAGGTCAAGGTCACTAACGCTGTCTGTTTGAAAATTTTACATTGGCATTTTCACGGAATCTACAAAGACCAGAGGTTTGAAACTTTGCATGATGATAGACATTGACAAGAATTTTACAGTTATGCATGTATTCAATGGCCTTGTGTCAAGGTCAAGGCCATACAAGCTATTTTTGTGAAACCTTAACATTGGCATTTTCTCAGAAATCACAAACAGCAGAGGCGCCAAACTTGGCGTGCTGATAGACAGTGTAAAGACCTATGCAAACAAACCATTTTAAATGACCTTGACCCAAGGTCAAGGTCATTAAAGCAGTCTGTTTGGAAATTTTTACATTTGCATTTTTTTTGGAACCTAGAAGAACCAGAAGCATCAAACTTTGCATGATGATAGACATTGGCAACACCTTCACTGACATACCTGTGTTCAATGACTTTTAGTCAAGGTCAAGGCCATGCAGGCTGTTTTTGGGAAACTTTAACCTTGGCATTTTCTCTGAAACAACAAACGGTTGAGGCACCAAACAAGGCATGACGATAGACCGCAATGAGACCTACCTTTTTGAATGACCTTGACTGAACCTGTCTGTTGTGAATTTTAACATTACCGTTTTCAGAGGAACTACAAATACTAGAGGTGTCAAACTTGGCATAATAATAGACATTGATGTGATCTCATTTTAATGACCTTGACCCAAGGTCAAGGCCATACAAACTGTTTGGGGGAAAATTGTAATATTGCCAGGAACTCGGAACGCCAGAGACACTTTACTTGCCATGATGATAGATAGTGATAAGAGCTTTACAAACATACACTTGTGAATGACCTTGACCCTTGTCACAAGGGAGCCATGGAGGCTTTTGCCTCTCTAGTTTTTTTCTTAACATCCACCCTGTTCCCACCTTTTTCTCTTCTTTTTTTTTTTTTTTTTTGGGGGGGGGGGGGGGGGGGGGGTGTTAAAGTGCTATGTTGAGGTTACTACAGAAAAGGAGATATGGTTTGTATGATGTGATCTTCAATTTTTCTGTGTCTAAACAAGACAAATTGTGAGAAAAAAAAAATTACATGAGTTATTCATTTGACAATGCTTTGCTCAGTTTAAAGCAGCCCCAATGCAGTTTCAAGTTTACTGTAAGTTTATGTGTATATGTGTGCATATCCATGTATGTGTGATTTTTTTTTTTTTTTTTTTTACATCAGCACCCCCTGAGCCACAGAAAACAGGCTTCATGAACAATGGTTCTCGGGACGTTTCACGGGACATACAGAAACTTCAGCAGCAGCTGCAGGACATCAAAGACCAGGTGAGAGACTGGACTCATTCTCCAGGGACAAGGTACTAGGGAGTTGGTAAAAAACCAGTGCAGGGACCTATGTTGTGCTAGACTGTAGCTCTTCCTCATCGGTACATGGTCTCGTTTTGGCTTTTTCTCCTTGAAGCCTAAAGTCATTCTTCAAGTGGGTGTGGTCAACTTGGATGCTTCTCCAGGGTTTTGGTCCCCCCCCCCCCCCCCCCCCCAAAAAAACAAAAACAAAAAAAAAACAACAACACCCAAAACCAAACAAAAAAAAACCAAAAAAAACAGACAACAGCAACAAAAGACTTGACCTCTGATCTTATGCAATTCATAGCAGTACATGTACTCACAGCATTTCTAAATACACCACTCATAATGTTTTTGTGGCATTTAAATCTGAGGATACCAACGCCCGTTAGGGGGTGCAAATGTATACCAGTCAATTCCGTTGATATTTCGCATGAAGTAAAGTTGTAGAACGAAGTCAGCGGCCACGTGACTTCACCTCGCCAGACCTCAGAGTACTTTGCACCCCCTCCCGCATTGCGGGGGTACAGTCCCCCCTGTTGGTGGACGACTGGAGTTTATTTGCCTCTCCTGCGCATGACTGGTATACCTTTGCACCCCCTAACGGGCGAACTATACCAACTGAGCGATACTAACAGTGCTTGTTAACATGTAGCAGCAGCATAGAGGAAGTTGAATTGTTTGTTCCCGTTTCAGACATGTTGTCCTGTTTGCATGGACCGGCTGAAGAACATGATATTCCTGTGCGGCCACGGCGCCTGCCAGTTATGCGGAGACCGCCTCAACGAGTGTCCCATCTGCCGAAAGTCCGTGGAGAAGCGCATTCTGCTTTACTGAACCAATTTTGTCATGTTGTCACAGCTTTAAGTTATTGTACACCCTTGTCATTTTTCTTCAGTCTGTGTAGCGGTCCTCTCTGCTTCATTTTTCACTTGAAACAACAGACTGTCTGTTGCGCGTTATACCCAGATGATGATGTGTTGGTAATCTGTTTATCACAGTTTTTCACTCACCTGTGTAACAAAGTGAGTCTATGTAATACCCCTCCGTCATTTGTCTGACTCTAACGTTGGCTTTTCTCAGGAACTATAAACAGTGGAAACACCAGACTTAGCACAATGGTAGTTGGTGACAAGCCCGTTTGAAGCATATTATTTTGAATGATAGTGACCATTAGTCGAGGTCATTCAAAAATACATGTAATATGCTTCAAAAGGACTTGGCTAAATAAAGTTTGAAAAATGTGATATTTCTGAAACACATTAGCATTTGCTGGAAAATGGTAAAGTGTACAAAGTGTATTTCCACTTCTAAATTATTGTGTATTGTATACATGTATTGTTATCAACAGGAGGAAAAAAAAAAAAATAATGAACAGCATTTATCAGTTTCAAAATTAAGGGAAGCAACCCAACAAAATCCAAAAATAACTTGCAATAACACTGCTGTCTGGATGCGGGGAGGTAATTCGGGAACAACCAAGAGCTACCTCCCATGTGATTTCACGGTGTTTTCACAGATTTTTTGCGACTGACAATTTGCTTGTGGTTGAAGTACACGTGAGTCGGTAAAGGCCTCGCCTTTCTAGTAAACTGTAATACAGTATGTGTTTCAGTCATACTTCCCGCTGTCAGTCTCATTGAAGAACAATAATTGCTGTTGCATGTATTGTTACTTGTAGTTTGATTGGAAACTGACAGCAGATCTTTCAAAGTTTCTCAAGGTTTTTTTTGTGTGTGTGTGCGTCTTTATGTTTTTTTAATCCTCATAAAATGATAAAATTACACTGTTTGCACAAATGTCACAAGATATTTTACACTAATATTGACGATTTAGACCATGTGAACAGAAAAACAGGCAGACACAATTTGTTTAGCAATCAAAGATTATCTGATGGCATGTCATTTATGATGCACCTTGTTTTTTGTTTATATACAAGTCTTACACATGTATTGTACCTTGGAGGATATTCACACTTTTGTTTTTTTCATTTTGAAAGAAATAAAATTTGGCCTTGAATACAGTTGTGTAAGTTATAAACCCGAAGTCCTAGTCCTACGTCACGTCTTTCGAGAAAAAGCAAATTAGATTTGTGTTGGATGTAGCAGTATGCCAAGCCTTTAGAGTGAATGACTTTGTTGGATTGTATGTATGAAGCTGAACCTTTTCCTACATCATTTGAAATAATGCACCAGCCTGAAGAGGGAGCTTGTATAGCAAAACAGTAGTGTTTTACTGTCAAAGCTTGGATCATGAGTTTGATTCCTAGGTTAGAGCCAAAAAAAAACATTGTGCTGCCCTCTGCATACACACACACACACACACACTCCGCTTGTAGTCTTTGATGGAAAACGATGTTCAAACTCTGATGACCCAGTAGACAATGTTCATTTTACATCCTTATGAATTAAGCTTCTGTACTGATCCTGTATTTGATGGTTTCTGGCAAATGCTTTCCATGTGTAGCAGTTTCTAAATATGAGAACTGGCAGTCACTTCCAAGCAGTGATATTTGAACCAGAAAACTAGATGTGATCAAAAACAGCCCAAGATTCCTGTGATACTGGTGTATATATTGCTGAATTTAAATGGTGGAAGAATTTTGTCCTTGCCAAACACCACATGAGGGGGTTTGTTAAAGGGCACCGACAGTTGGCATTCGAACATTGTTTGACTGTGTTTAGTTGGTGTATGAAAAACATTAGTTCATTGACATGAAGTTTGTTATTTTTATGTTCAGAGGCTACACATCTTCACGTTCTGCGTGGATAGTTATGGACATGCAGGGAAGACAGCACTTAGAGCCTGTTGTGAACATGTTTAAGCGCCCTATAAGTGTCCTACTTTATTATTATTGTTTTGATTTCTTTGTGGTACATGTACGTGCATTTCAAAAAGAACAAATTTACAGTGCGGGTGAGAAAGAAAAAGTGCACATACATGCGCCTAGACCCGTTCCCATGTTTTGAAATACCATGCACAAGCTGATTATATGTTCGTGGTGTGTGTTGAAAACTGCATATAGTTTACACTGTTGTGCTTCAGCTGGTGCTTGGTATGTTTTTGTAGCATTTTGTACAGGTATAGCTTTCACTGTGCTCAGGCTCGAAGTGCATGTAATTATTGGTGGTTGGTTGTGTAAAGTCTAAATAAAAGTCCCTCAAAACCAACCAGGAATTGATATAGAATGATGGAAAGAGGTAGTGGACTGTGCTATTGAGAAAGCCAGTTACATTTGGCTTTTTACTGAGAGTTGCTAGAGGCATAAATCCGTTGTAATGATGAGAAAGAAGAGACTGTCAAACCAATAAGGAACTGGCTATTAGACTGGTAGGGAAATCATAGTGGATTGTGTAACTGAAAACAAAACAAAACAACAGTAAAAAACGTTATAAGTGATTTTTAGTGTAGAGAGTGGTTAGAAGCTTAGATTTGAGGTAATGGTGCAAAAGAGCCCTCTTTTAAACATTTTTCGGTCTGTTGGAAAGTGAGGGTTGGTCATGGAAAAGTCTGTTGTGGAAATGAGAAGTGGGAGTCTGAACCTAGATCAACACTGTATTAAATGTAAAGTTTGAGAGACTGAGGCAATATCCGACAAATGGACAGCATTTTTACTTGCATGGCCATCATGGTAGTCGGTCGCCATTTGAGTTTTAACACAGAAAAGAGCCAACACATCTGGGTACACTTTGACGAGATGGCATTAGTAATTCACCTTCAACCAGCAAAACTGTTGGTATCGTATTACATTATGATGGTCTTCCTGTGGGGTTTCTGTATCTGTGAACTGGTGATGCTGCTATCACGTTGTATACATCCTAGCCACATAGAATTGTCAAGTTCGTGTCTGTGCATCTGTACATAGGAAGGCACTAAAGCTGTATTTTTCTCGTCTGGTATTGCAAATTGTGTGTGATTGACAAACATACAGTGTTATGTTTGACAAGTACTTGGACTCGGGTATGATGTCATGCTAGGCATCTACCAGCATTACATTCATGCTTTGGGTTCAAGGTTTGTGTATGCTAAGGCACAAGTAACTTTGCTAAGGGTACAGATATTTTGTATGATGCACTGGGCGTTGTGAAGAATTATTTAAAAGGTCTAGTCTGTTTTTATCCGTTTTCTGACTAAACTAAGACAATTGACTGCAGTACTTCGGCACTGTTCTTGGGGTTGAATTGATCCACGGTCTGTACATGTAGGTTGAGGTTGGCAAGCTTTTCATTTTGGAGTTAAAGTGATGACGACGCACAGAAGAATGTGCATGTGCACAGGTACTTGTTTTGAAGCAGGATCTTCAGAATGATCGGAAATCCCCATCCCTCCTTAAAAAACAAAACAAAGCAGAAGTGTATGATTTTGAAAATGTGAGAAATGTACTTTGGTATGACATCTGCTTTTTTTATGGAAGCTATACATGCCTACTTACATGTATTACTCTGTCTTACGTGTCTCTGTTCACCTTGGCATTTACCAATAAAATACTGTGGACATTACAGATTTGGTGTTTGTACTTTTTATCACTAGCTGTTCTTGGCTTAATTTTATACAATGTTGCACTTGCAGACAGATGATCTATTGAATTACCTCATCTACAAATAGTGCTTACCTAGCCAAACCAGTTTCCAAATTGTCCATTTCTGGAATGTGTCATGAAAATGTGGTACATTTTTTTGGTATTTCTGAGCTAGAACTTTGCACATCAGTACCAACTTACAGCATAGCTCCAAAATTCCATGGGAGTTAAACGCTGAGCTGAGGAGCATAGTTATGAGAGAGAGAAACACACACACACACACACACACACACAACCAAACTCAGAAATCACGGGGACAACACAGCCACTTACAACTAGGAACACAACAAACACCGTCCTGTCCAAAAAGTGATTTTACTGTGGTTATGATATCCCAGGTGTAATTCCGTGGCAGCGAAGACCACCTAGCTGCATGAAAATGACTTTTCTGTTATGATTCTAATACAGTTGCCTTGGGAAAAGGTCATGACAAGGTACACATTCTAAATGAAAATCCTTGTTCTGTGACTGGCTCTTTTTGATGATGTGACCGCTCAAGATACATTGTTTTACAATAGTGCCTTCGACTTCATAAATAAATCTGACTGCAGTGTAACATCATGTAGAAAATATACTTTTCTTCTTTCGATGACAACAATTTCATTTGTTTTGAAGAACGTGATAAACCTCTAACGGCCAGAAGAAGGCAGATCTATTTGAAACATGCCGAGCAACTACACAACACGATCAAGCTGAAAGAAATGAACATGGAAGGACAACATCTAACAACTGTATTTGTGTTTGCAAGGAACGGTGGAGACAACGGCAATTACTGCAACAATCACACCTTTTCTTTCAGAGCAATGCAGCTGAAAATCCTCGGTATCAGTGCCCATTTCTACCCGTGAGAGTCTAAAACATGACAAAGTGGATGGTTGCTTTCAGGTTTAATTACGCCTTTCACCAAAGAGGCAATTTCAAAGACAGGGACCAGACAATGAATACAAAAAACCAAAAAGGTCTGTCCAAATTCAATCCAACAACCCGTTGCTGTTCATACTTTGAGATGCGATGGTAACTGTCCAGATGTTCACAACCAGCAAAATTTTTAATACAGGTGATAGCACTGATGGGTTTACTGCAAGACAGATCAAAGGTCAAACACGTGACTGGATGGGAAAAAGCTCAGGCCCCGGGAAAACATAACTGAAGAAGGTGTAAAAATTAGATTAATTCAATGGATTTAAATTTTGATTTTCTGATTCGGATGTAACAAAATGTCTCCTGTAATGGTTTCCACGCAACAACTCTGGTAAGTGTGGAGAGCGAGAAAAAGACAGAAAGACAATAAAAGTATCTTTAAAAAAAAAGAAAAAAAAAAGAGGCTAATGCACAAAGTGGAAAATTGTCCTGAGAAGGCTGTTAGTGAACACAGATCATGTCACCTAAATGAAGCATGCACTGGAACAGGAACATCCTGAAGCTACAAGAACATCAAATCACGAATGTGAGAGTGAGATACGCAGATGAGATGTACGCAGTGATACAGAAATCCATCCCAACAGCTGACGCTGCAGGAAAGAGATGCAGAAGCTCCCAAGCTGCTCACTGTCCTGACGTGGAGGATGTCCGTATGATATGATGCTAGACTGATGCAGGACACAAATGTGAGCTGAAGTCGTGCCACACTATCTACTGAACTTTCAGTAGCTCAACATCAAAGATGAGAGTGGCGTTCGGCGGGATAGTATGCTAGGTTAAGGAAACAACCAGAGATGTATTAGTGTAAGCCGACAATTAACAATAAAAGTGAATTATGCACTAAAGTCACTTTGAAAATGCATTTCATATATTCAACAGTCTACAATACTGAAGATCTATAAGCTTGCCGCAGGGCTTAATATTTGTGGGAACTTTAATCGTGCAAATATCCTGGGTGACCGAAAAAGTATAGGAATTAACTGGACATTTCAAAACTGTCTCAGTCTATGGCCAATGTCCAACGCCTCTACGAAGCCCTGCAGCAGGAATGATAGTAAATACTACTTCTGTAATTTATGCACTCACAGGCACTGCACTGCTCAGCCGTATGTCTCATATAGCAAACTGCACGCGTCAATGTTGCCTCTTATCCCATCTTTGCCACAGTTGATAATCACTGCGCACAAGCAGGTCGATCTGTAAATATCCGTGCACTGCGAGCATGACTTGTAAGCAGCCAAAACCTCTCAGCCACGCGCAACAGCCGAATTGGAACTGAATCACTACATCTACAATGAACTTTCCCCCCCCCCGGAAACGTGAGCATAGCTTCATTATCGTCAGTTTAGTTTCAGCGTGTTGTTAACAGATTTCATAGCAACTTAAAGAGTTCGCAGACCTGCCTACCCACCAAACATGACATGAGTAGTGCCAAAAACCAAATGAGTAGTTACCTGGCCAAATCAGTATTCCCGAATAACGTATCCCAATCGAAATGAGCCACTTGCCAGCTTGTTGCTTAAGCTACAAATCAACTATTCTATTCTTTGGATTGTTTGATTCAACTGGTTACAGTGTACTACCATAGTACCTATGTTTTGTTTTGGTTGTTTTGTTTTTGTTTTTGGTTTGTTTGTTGTTGTTTTTGTTTTGTTTTTGTTTGTTTTTTTTTTTGGGGGGGGGGGGGGGGTGTTTAGCCAAATTTCTCTCTACTGGGTATTTATACATCGTTAAACTTTGAATGAGGCTCGTTCAAAAAGCTGGATCGGTGCGAGCAAAAGTTCGGATCAGATTTGACGAAACGCTAACTGCTAACTTGATCACGTAGAGTTAGGAAACAAAATTGCGTAGTGGGGCAATTAAATGCGTAGCTGCGCAGTGAGCCAAAAATTACTTAGTTTTCTATGGTCAATGTGTAGGGTAGGCAGGTCTGAGTTAGACATGGAAAAGGACACCGGAAGATAAATGCCACATTTTTTTGTTGTTGTCAATGTCCAAACAGCGGCTCAGACTAGATGGGGTGATATCACAGTCGAAGCGAGCTGTGTGCTCATGCAGCACAGCAGAAAAGCATGTGCATATTTTCACAGTGACTTGTTTTGAAACAAGGATATACTCCTCCAGCCCCTGAGGCCCCGTAACCTTCCTCGGGTGGAATGGTCAGCGTGGCTCGCTCCCCGACCTTCATCTGCAAAGATAAGGAGGCGAGATAAGGATGATATGAACAGAACTGAAAATTACAATAGTGTGCTGTCTTTACTTCTGTGGACATGACCAGAGAGACACTGAATTAGTGAATATTGGAGGCTTTCCTAGTATGGTTTTCTTGCCACAGCATTTTCTCTGAGCCCTGATCTTTTCCAAAATTTCAAATCCCTAGGCAAAGTGGACAGTTCTCCAGCCTGTACTAGTCTGCTACCCAGCTGAGAGCTGAATGATAATCATAACCTGCACACCCGTTGTTTTAATGTTACGCTTACCTGCATTACTCCAACGTCCCAACCTGAAAACAGCAAAATTGCAAAAATTAAAAGAAGCGTTTGAGTACATCCTCACTCTTTATCTCCTTCTCACACACATTCAAATCTGTGAAATTAACCTTTACTGTATGTTGCCTAGAAACTTGCATGCCATACATTACGGGTGCAGACGCACCCATACTTCAAAGAAGAAAACATGCGCGCCATGTGTTGTGGGTACAAACACACCCATGCTTTTAAAAGGGGTGGGTGGGTGTTTGGGGGTTTAACATCCTTTTCCACCACATAGGGGTGATATCAAAGACGGGGCAACGATGAAAAAGCCAGCACAAATATTAGGCCCCAACCGGGATCAAACTCACGACCCATGCTTTTAAAAGAAAACAACATATTTTGAGCACCCCTGTCATACGTCATAAGTGCAAACTGAACCACACTTTTACAGAAGGAACTAAACAGAATCAAATCAAAATTGCTTACACGCACACTCAATGGTCTTTGTTTTCATTTCATTTTAGTTCTCCTACACACAGTGATTGGCAGAGAGCCGTGGGGTAGCCCTTGATGTACCTCCAAGGGAAAGGTCGTTGATCTTTTGGTAAACAAAAGGCGATACCCACGTAAAGAATGCCCGAGTCCCTATCTAAAGCCTACCAGGCTTAAAAATTCCAATGCCCTTTACATTGCGGTAAACCAGCCAGGAGCGGTCCAATGAGCGCTTGATTTCCGTCTACTGTTCCCTTGCTGTGAAGCCGTAAAATCGTTTCGGACAGCTCAGCCGAAGATTACGTGCAAAACGGTTCCAATCGAGCCCACTCATAAAAATTTTTAAATGAATGTTTTTCTAGAAAAAAATAACGGTCAGCCAATTCAGATTTGAAAAGGTCACGCCTGTCCATCATTGCAAGTCTCGCTAAGAAGGTGAAGCCCTCCGTGGATTCCACCCATTACCAGGGAGGAATACCACTGGAGCCGGCAAGGAGCTGTGGCAGCAAAAAAAAAAAGAAAAAAAAAAAAGAAAAAAAAAAAAAGACGAAGCCAAAGGCTAGCAGTGCGACCAGAAGGTTGGTGAAGTTCAGCCCGCCGGCCATCACGGTCTGTCTGCAGTGGAATTCATCAGCTATCACTAGTATCAGGGTGTGTGCGTGTGAAAAGAAAAGGTGTACTATTATTGCTGTCTTTCTTCTCAGTTTTCACAATGTACAATGTTAGAAAAGAACTGCATAACAGATATGCACACACGCAAATATCTGGACTGAATATTCAAGACGAACACTGCACGGAAATATGCAGTAAACAAAATCTGTTTCCACTGACACACATGATTACGCGTATGGCAAGTACCGACCAGCAGAATGAAAAATACTGTAACTTGAAGAAGTTTAGTAAAGTTCCACCCCCCCCCCCCCCCCCAACCACACACACATGGATACATAATGGACACAACAGGCTAAAATCACACCAAGCAGCTGCGTTTCCTTTTCTTTTTAAGTTTAACCCAGATTTTGTGTAGCAAGCGATTCCAGCTGTGCCACTGTATCACTTCAACCGCTATGGGGAAATGCCTTCTCGCCTTCGTCGGTCAGGCAGAACGCTTTGTTGGTCAAACTGTACACTTAGCCGTGGTCTGGAATGCCATGTCCACTGAAACCGCCTGATGCTGTGAGGAAAAGGAGGGCTTGGTCAGCCTGCAACTCTCTTGCACTGACCAATTAGACATGGGCAAGACTTGGCTGCATCTCATTAAATAAAAGGTAATCAAAAAGGCATGACTTTTTCGGCCAGATGGGCCTTCCTCCTTAAAAAGTGTGGGTGGTTTTGCACCATAACAGATGGGAAGGGATAATATCAATGTTTTTTCCTTCTTTAACTCTTTGACGACGAAGCACAATTTCTAACACGCGATTTCCTATAGGAAATCGCGAGTTAGAAATTGTGCTTCGTCGTCAAAGAGTTAAAAGTAAAAGTGGTTTTGCATCCACAATGTACAGCGTGCAAGGTTCCTTCTTTAAAAGTATCTGTGGTTTTACACCCACGACGTATGGGGAGGGTTATACAACGTTTTTGTTATTTGTTTACTTGTTTATATATATATATATGTAAAATCACACAGGTTTTAGTAAGCACTTCACCAATACCCTTCTTGAGAAAGTCATGAAGTTTTCTGGATCTAGCATGAAAATTGACTCAACCAAAGAGAGGATTTGCATCCAGGCACAATGATTCACTGGTGTGTATTACTCTTCTACACGCCACACACACATAGGAATAATACAGGGGCCTGGCCGTGAAGTGTTCGGGTTCTACAGCTTTAGCTTCAACTTCAAGCCAAAATATTGCCAGAGGGCCAAAGGAATTAGCACCAGTGCATTGTAATCACTTCTCAAGATGCAACAAAATTGAATACATACATGTATAAAGTTCTATAAAAACACAAACCTGTGATAACCTGGCCAGTTCCTATCTGGAATTGAAATGGCTTGTTTCGGTCACGCGAGGAGTCAAACTTCTTGCCATTTGCCAAGGTACCTGGGGAAAAAAGCGTCCAACTGTACAGAAAATGTTGGAGTATGACAAGAAGCAAACCCACATTCCAACCCACAAAGATAAACTGGTCAGATTATCCTTACTAGCTGTTCTTCATACACTTTCTGCTCTCGTTTACTTATACACATCACATTAAGTGGTTTACTGAACTTATGGAAATCGTACAAAGCTCAAGCTTGAGTGTTCCCACTCCCCAAAAGAGGGAAACAGTATGTGTTATAAACAAACTAGAGAGGCAGTAGCCTCCATGGCTCCCTTGTGACAAGGGTCAAGGTCATTAAAAAGAGTATATCTGAAAAACTCTTATCACTATCATCATCCCAAGTAAGATGTCTCTGGCATTCCGAGTTCCTGGCAATATTACAATTTTCCCCCAAACAGTTTGTATAGCCTTGACATTGGGTCAAGGTCATTCAAATAAGATCACATCAATGTCTATTACATGTATTATGCCAAGTTTGACACCTATAGTATTTGTAGTTCCTCCAAAAACGGTAATGTTAAAATTCAAAACAGACAGCTTTTATGACCTTGACCTTCAGTCAAGGTCATTCAAAATGTAGGTCTCATTGCTGTCTATCATCATGCCTTCTTTGGTGCCTCTACTGTTTGTTGTTTTAGAGAAAATGCCAAAGGTGGGTGGGTGTTTAGTGTCCTTTTCCACCACATACGGGTGATGTCAAAGACGGGGCATCGAGAAAAAAAGCCAGCACAAATATTTGGCCCCAGCCGGCGAGATTCAAACTCATGACCCGAGCAATGAGAGTCCAACGCTCTACCATTCGGCCACCCCGGCTCCCCATGCCAAGATTAAAGTTTCCCAAAAACAGCTTGCATGGTCTTTGACCTTGACTGAAAGTCACTGAACACAGGTATGTCAGTAAAGGTGTTGCCAATCTCCTTCATCACGCAAAGTTTGTTGCCTCTGGTTCTTCTAGCTTCTGAGAAAATACAATTTATGTAAAAATTTCCAATCAGACTGCTTTAATGACCTTGACCTTGCATCAAGGTCATTTAAAATGGTATGTGTGCATAAGTCTTATCACTGTCTATCAGCATGCCAAGTTTGGCGCCTCTCCTGTTTGTTATTTCTGACAAAATGCCAATGTTAAGGTTTCACAAAAATAATTTGTATGGCCTTGACCTTGACACAAGGCCACTGAATTAGTGAATACATACATGTATCTGTAAAGTTCTTATCAATGTCTACCATCCTGCAAAGTTTCAAACCTCTGCTATTTGTGGATTCCGAGAAAATGCCAATGTAAAATTTTCAAACAGACAGCGTAGTTTTCGCGTAAGACCTTTCAAAACATGTCATTCAAAATGACATGTTTTGAAAGGTCTTACGCGAGTTACAGTTGTCTATCAGCATGCCAAGTTTAGTGTCTCTGCTCTTAGTAGATTCTGAGAAAATGACAACGTTACAGTTTTTCTGGACACACTGACACACACAGACAGACAGATGACGGAGGGTTATTGCATAGACTCCCATTGTTACAAAAGGGAGCCAAAAACAGGTAACAGTGGCAATGCCAAGTGTTCCTCAAAACCAAAAACAGAACGTGGGTGGGGGCTGCATGACAGCATGTCCAACTTTTTTTCCTTTTTCTCATAAAACTGTGGAAACACATAAAAAAATTGTGGAAAGTGTCCTAGGGGCTGAAAAAAAATCAACATTGAAATTTGAATAATGTGAATTGTGATACTGCTTGTTCCTTGTTTTACTTTTTTTGCCTTGATGGAAGAATGGTGGAAAAACAACAACCAAGAAAGGACCTGGGGAAAAATGGCCTAGACGTGTCAGAATTCAACCAAACAGCTGAAACAATGCTTGCCTAAAAGGCAGGAGTTAAAACCCAAGACCCAAAAGGCCACCATTTTAAGATGGTCTTTAAGAAAAAAACAAACTAAAAAAAGTGCCACTGGCTCATGTAAGTAAAATCCCAAGATCCCCCCAAGGTGATTAAAAGCCAAGGGGTTCCCCATTACAAAACGGCAGAGACTGCTAATTTAGATCGTGATTTCTAGGATTTTCATTTTATGTGTACCTGTATAGTGCACTGTCACTGTCTGGCCTTTCTTGGGTGTCTCTCCTGAAATAAGAAGGTAGGTATTGTAGTAATAAAAATGCCGAAGAAAATGAAGACACCAAATAAATACATTAAATCCGAAACGAGGTAGTAATTATACCGTTGCAACTAATACTGATAAGAAAATTTGAATATATATATTTGGTTTGATATCGAGTACTTTGTCAAATGCCGGAATGGCACGCCATGCCGTTTTTTGGCGGAAGAAACAAGAACTGTATGCTAATAGACAGTCCCATCTGCTAGAACATAGCTGACATTTTTCAGAACGAACACACTATAGCATACAAAAAAATACTGTACCAGTTCCCTCTTGTATAATTTTCTTCTGCATTTTGAGATTTTCACTAGTACCTAAGGCAACAAAAGCAACCCTGCGTCTTGACAGCCTCGATTTCGGTCGGGAGGGGAAGTCACCCTGCAAGGCCAAAGCGCGGTAACGGCGGATACGTGATACCAACATTGAGGAATGGGCTTTTACTGAAAAGAGCGCATGCTGCAGCCTCAAATCATTCATGCAGCAAGTAATTTTAATCTGCACTAAGTTGTAAGTACACTTTTGCGAACTGTCTGGTTTCAATGTGCTGACTGGCGTACAAGTCTAAGATTTAGGCGCAGCAACGTCGGGACTGAATCTATGACTAGCGATTTAAGACAAAACTGCGTCTTTTGGCGAAAAACCGGTTTTGTTTTTTTGTTGTTGTTGTTGGTGGTGGTGGTGGTGGTGTTTTTGTTTTTAGCAGGAAAACCGTTTTTTTCCCCGTGAATTAAAATAGGAATGTGTATTTCTGCAGAAAGTTGGTGGCCGTTCTTTCGCGAAAAAAACCGCCCACATAATGATCAGTTTTTAAGTTGTTTCTCTATAGAGAAACAACTTTATGGGATGGGACAGATTTCGCTGCGTGCAGCAGCAAGTTTCAGTGATACAAAACAAGACTGTGACGTTTTTCCAGGCAATACACACTTTCGCGCAAATAGTGACGTAACGAAATCTGCGTCATAGACACCTTACGTGCACACTGTGGTGCTGCGTTCTTTTTCGCGGGAGTTGTGCGACATGTGTGTGTGTGTGTGGACGGGTGTAATCATGGCTATCTCCTAAACCATCTCGTTGAAGGGCTTCGTGATTTGAGATGAAGTGGGCCGTCACATTCTCCAGGCGGGCATTTCATGATTAATTTTTTTTCTTCCCAAATGTTTAGAAGAGTTATCTCCCATTTTAAAAAATCGGTCATGTTAGGTATTTTTTCAAAAAAAATTGTTCAAATTCCTTTATTTTCTAGACTTTTGAAGTTCGTCCAATTACACTGACTGTATTCGTAGCACAGCGCTGTAGCTCTGACAGATTTCGTGTAAAAAATTTTAAAAAAAATTCCAAGGTAGCGGTCCTACTAATTACCGAAAACAACGAAACGACCGAAAACAACTCTTAATACGGATAGAACGCGGTTCAGACATAGAAATAACAACACACAAACATGATTAACGGTGAAAAAAGTGGCCTTAAAAAAAGCTAAAAGGAAAAAAAAGGTGATATTGCAGAAAATAACCAGTCCGGACCAGAGTCGCTTCCCTTGGGAGACACGTTCATTTCGTCGTGTTCTGTTGGAGTGAATAAGTACTTTTTTCCTTTAAACTAGTTTAATGCCTCTTTTTCATCTTTAATCATGTTTGTGTGTTGTTATTTCTATGTTTTAACTACGTTCTACGCTTTTTAAGAGTTGTTTTCGGTCGTTTTCGGTTGTTTTCGGTCGTTTTCGGTTGTTTTCGGTAATTAGTAGGACCCCCAAGGTAGGGGTGGTTTGCATAAGGCCACAATGTCTATGAAAAGACACCTTCAAATTACTCATCATCTCGGCACTTTCGTCACGTGTGACAGCTGCACATATGACAGGAACTACTGCACTATTATAGCTTTAGTATTAAGAATAACAGAGCTTTTAGATAAACATATTTTTTCAAGTTTTTGCAAGAAGCGCCAGTCAAAAAAGATCCAGTTTTGCAATTTCGTAAGTAAAAGCCAAGGTATTTAAGTCCACATTTCACCAGCTCTCAAGATCTTCCAGATTTTGTGTAAAAATAGCGGATCTAGTGTCATTGCATGGTAGGACTTGAAGAGGGCAGGACCTGCAACAATAACAACAAAACAGACAAAATAACATGAAATTTGGAGAAACAATTTTGTAGGACGGGCCGTTCCTCCTTGTTTTTCAGGTGGTTTAGGATGTAGCCATGACTGCATCCGTCCACACACACATCCACACACATCCACACACACACACTGTGACACACAAACATCTCACAACTCCCGCCAAAAAGAACACAGCAACATAGTGTGGATGTCAGGTGTCTATGCCGCAGATTTTGTTATGTCACTGTGTCCGCGAAAGTATGTATTGTCTGGAGAAAGGTCACAGTCTTGCTTTTTATTACTGAAACTTGCTGAGCACTGCGCGCAGCGAAATCTGCCCCATCCCGTAAAATTGTTTCTCTATAGGGATGATCGATATCCAGATCATAATTATTTTGTACTTAAAATGCACTTTGCATCAGCTTAGAGAAAAGCTGCTTTTGTATGGAATAGCGCAGAATTCTCCCAAGACAAGCTCTGACCTGGAAGTAGGACAGATTTCATGTTCCACTCGCTCTTGCCTGATCCAGCATAAAGTCTTAGCTGTATGAGGAGAGTGAGCTCTTATCAGTAACATACTTACAATGTGTTGTTATTGCTACACAGCTGGAAATGTGTCAGTTATGTTAACTTTACTGCTGTGTTTGCAGCGCGCAGAGTTGCTTTCAGATTTCATGATCAGTGACATCGCAAAATATTGCAGCTAATACTGGATAGTTGCAGTAGTTTGTAGGTAAGATTATATATATATGCTTACCTGTACAGTAATCTTTCTTTTCTTTTCCTAAACAAAAATAAACACTAATGACTATGCGAAGCAGCAGGTTGGCCTATAAAGAAATTACGCAATCGGGGCCTCGACCCATAGGAACTATGAGGAGACAAATAATATGTCTTGGCTGTCCATAAATGTGAGTATGTATAGGACATTTGTCCTGGATATCGTCCACAATGATGCAGAAATGCTAGAACATAATTTTGTCCACCTTGGGCGGTCGGTGGTCTAGTGGTTTAAGACTTCGTCACCAATGCGAGAGGTCAGGTTCGAGTCCCTCTCAGGGTAAAGAATTTTTCTTTCTCATCTTATGATATGTTATATATATATGGCACCGTTCATTCGGGTCGACCGTCAGGGATTCTGTCCGGGTACTCCGGCTTCCTCTACTTTGGAAATGTTTAGCCCACAAAATTAAAAAATAAATGCAAAATTTCTAAAATTCCGAAACTTAAATTGCTGAGCTGGCCTTTCGCACCACGTGATTGTAGTGTGGTGATGTCCAGTGTGTGAGAGAACGCATGTGATTCACCTGAGCGTGCTTGTTGGGTTTAGCTTGTGGCGCTTTGAGCCAAATATTTGGGATAAAGCGCCTATAATATATATATATATTAATGCGATTATTGTTATTATTAATCAGACATTTCACAAATAAAGTGGTCTGTGAGTTTGACTGATTACTGAAGGGAAATGAAGCACTGCACAATAATTTTTCAACTTCCTAACACAGTAACAGTCAGACTCAGGTCAGTAGCTGTTGTTGCAGGTCATCCTTCAGAATTTACAGGTGTAACCAGTGGAAGCATTGACTTATGGCAACTCCCAGCTCCAGTGGGACAGAGCCTGTCACAAAGCAAGTGGCTGTGGTGGGAGCTGGTGTTATTGGGCTGTCCACAGCCCTTCGCCTTCTGCTGGAAGGAGGAACTCCGGATGCTAAGGTGGAAGTGACCATCATCGCTGACCGGTTCACACCGAACACTACCTCGGACGGGTCGGGGGGATTCTGGGAACCATACGCTTTGGGAAATACTCCCATTTCAAGTATCAGGTAATGAGGTTGATTTGGACTGGTGTGTCATTGTGTACACGTCATGCCTGGGTCTTTGATGCATTTTGTTGCACACCGTGGCACAGTATCTTTTGATGTTTACTGTGTTTTATTTCACAAGTACATGCTCAGAAAATGTGCTTTAGATAGCAAGACAACTACAGTCTATCAGTTTATGATTGTTATCCAGAGTAAAATCTTCGTGCAGCATGTAAACATACTTTATTTTGATTGAGCTGCATTTAGCCAGCTTTGTGGTAGGGTGCTCATGGAGGTGCAGAGGGTACTAACAGCATCAGTAGGGGATGTTTTTCCTGTGTCGCTCCGTAGGAGGTGTGTGTGTGAGTGTGTTTAGGACTTGTGTACTGGTATGTGTGTGTGTGGGTTTTTTTGTTGTTGTTGTTTGTTTTGTTTTTTTTTTTTTGTTTTTGTTTTTTTTTTTTGGGGGGGGGGGGGGGGTTGGGTGTGTGAGTACACAAGACTTTATGTGTGTGTGTGTGTGAGGGTAAGTTTTATTTGTGAGCCATTTAGTGTGCGAGTGTTTGTGAGTGGTGTTAATACTGTTATGTTTTGAGAGTGTGAGTGCTTTGGACTTAGAGTTAAATACAGATGTGTTCTTTGTGGGTGTGTGTGCACTTGTGTGCAAGATTTACTTGTGTGCGTGACTGAGGCTTCTGTTAGTGCAAGTTTCACTTGTTATTATGATGTCTTATTATTGTTTTTATCGTGACCTATAATTTCCCTTCTGGGATCAATAAAGTAATTTGAATTCAATCATTCACTGTGTCTTCACTGGCAGGAAATGGAGCAAGGCAACTTGGGATCATTTCCACGAGCTGTGCCGCTCACGAGTGGCGCAAGAAATTGGGGCCCAGTTTGTTTCAGGATATACACTGCATAATTCGGGATCACCAGAGGTCAGTGATGAAAAATTTAATGCCTTCTCCTGTTCTCCTTACTTAACCCTGGTGGTGCTGAGGCCAGAATATTCACGGGCTACCTCTATGGCATAATTAATCCAGCAGGTCTGTGATGAATTCAATTCAGTTTAATCTGTTTGGCCAAATTTCAGTTCAGTTTATTGTTCAGGTCACTGACCCATTACGAAAACTGTGCCCGTACTTGCAGAGGCTGTCGTGTCGTCTTCGACCGCTACAGAACAGCAGACCTGCCTACACTACACATTGACCATAGAAAACTAAGTAATTTTGGGCTTACTACGCAACTACGTATTTAATTGCCCCATTACACATTTTCCCCCCCTAAATCTACGTAATTTAGCGGTTAGCGTTTCGTCAAATCTGATCTGAACTTTTGCTCGCGCCGATCCAGCTTTTTGAACGAGCCTCATTCAAAGTTTAACGATACACATGTATAAATACCCGGTAGAAAGAAATTTGGCTTAAAAAACAAACACATAAAAAAAAAACATACTGAGATACTATGGTAGTACACTGTAACCAGTCGAATCAAACAAGCCAAAGAATAGAATAGTTGATTTGTAGCTTAAGCAACAAGCTGGCACATTTCGGTTGGGATATGTTAGGACTACTCATTTGGCCAGGAAACTACTCGTTTGCTTTTTGGCACTACTCATGTCATGTTCGGTGGGTAGGCAGGTCTGGAACAGTTAAAGGCAGAGACAGAATAGCAGCCTGTGTGTGCATGAGCATAGAAAATGTTAGTTCTTCTGTCCAAGTTTTAGGCCTCCCACAGACCAAGAATCTCTTTGTGTGTAAAAACTTATTTTTTTCTCACACACACACACACACACACACACACACACACACACACACACACACACACACACACACACACACAAATCCTTCTTGGAATTCTCAATAGAAGCCTTGTGCTAGTTCACATCTTGATTTTATCAGGCTCCACCATTTTTTTGTTGTTGTTGTTTCTTTTGTCCTTTGTTTCATTTTGTTTCTTTTTAACCCATCACTCACTGTCTCAGGAACCTCTGTTTAAAGACATAGTGCTGGGGTATCGGCCAGTAACAGAGAGAGAATTGCAGGAGCTATTTCCGTTTGCAACGTAGGTATTTTACTTAAATGTGTGTGCATGTTTACAAGTCTGTGTCTGGTGCTATTAGCAGTCGTAGTTCAGAATAGTATATTTGATGTTTGTTGTCAGCTGTGAGCAGAGACCAGATGGCCTTGAAGAGAAAAAAAATCAGGGTCCCAGTAAAGCTGGAAAGAAAAAACCCGGGGGGGGGGGGGGGGGGGGGGGGGTCCTGACTGCATCTAGTTGTGTGGATTTTGCCCAAGGTATTTTGCAGGGACTGTGAAATAATATGGGTCAACTGTGCTGTAACAGTCTGTGGTATTCGCAAACTGTGACAGCATTTTGCATAATATATAGTGTTTATCACGGTGAATCCATTATACATACATACAGTACACATCTTTTTCTTTAAAGCTAGCCTAGTGAAGTGCTCTTATTAAAGGTGAACACTTTCTTTATTTGATTTGGATATTGCCAGCGCCAACAGTTAAATCTCTTGCCTTGATGATGTCTGCAGATGGGGCTTTTTCCATACCACTCTTCAAGTCAGTGTGCAGGCTTACCTCCCTTGGCTCACAGAGAGGTATGGACTGCATAGTACAAGCCCATTAGAGATCATCAGGTGCCACAATTTTTTTGTCACCTAGGAGCCAGGGAGGGGCAGGGGGAAGGACCTGGGACTCCCCATCGGAAATGTGGGCACAGGGGGGATGGTGGGGTGGTATATGTCCTCCCTGTGCCATTGTGCAAGATTCATAGATTAGTAGATCAGTTACAATGTTGTTTTTGTCTCTGTGACACAAGAGAGTGAGTGTGTGTGTGTGTGTGTGTGTGTGTAGTCAGCATTGTTTTTGGGGGTTTTTTTGTTCTTTTTGTAACCATTCATACACTTTTTAAAAGGATCACGATTTTCTGACTGCATTTTCATGATGCTTTGCACGTAAACACATTGTGCCAGCCATCTATTTTCACACTCAGTAGTATCCTTGGTTTCCGTGTTTGTTGCAAGCTTTGGTGCAGAAGTTATGTTGCTTTCTGTGTCAGATTCAAGGCAAAAGGGGGCAAGCTGGAAAATGCCACAGTCAAGGAACTGTCAGACGTAAGAAGCAAGTGTGTGTGTGTGTCATGCTACTCATCAGTTTCGCTTGATACTTTCGCTGTACTTTGCTCAAAGTTATACATGTACATTGTCAGCGTTCAAACATCCACATTTTTACCATCTTATGTCCTGGGCGTCTACACTCCTATGCCTTCATTCATTGGAATATTTTAGACTGTAGGTTGTGGGTTTGCTCTCACCCATATGTTTACATAGCAGTTTTTGTAAATGCCCAAGGCCAGCTTATCTCTGTTCATTGGGTCATGACAGGGCTTTTTTTTTTTTTTTGGTTGCTTTTTTTCAGTTTTTTTATTGACAAAGTCACAAAGCTTCAGCTGAATGTGTAGGATATTGAGTGCGAACTGAGCATTTGGATGGTGCATTTGGTGAAGGTTTAAGTTGTAGCATGCTTGTTGGTTTTGGGCTGAAGTGTGCCTGATGGTAATGTTCAGTGGGACTTGACCACTTAATTCATATCACCGCTGCTGTATGAAAGCTGTTTGCTGTTCTGAAAGCTGCTTGCCATGCCAGCATTTTTGGCTCCCTTGTGTAACAATGGGAGTCTATGTAATAGCCCTCCGTCGTCTGTCTGTCTGTCTGTCTGTGTGTGTGTGTGTGTGTGTGTGTGTGTGTGTGTGTGTCCAGAAAACTTTAACGTTGTCGTTTTCTCAGAAACTACAAACAGCAGAGACACCAAACTTTGCATGCTGATAGACAACCATAAGACCTTTCAAAACATATCATTTTGAATGACCTTGACTCAAGGTCAAGGTCACTAACGCTGTCTGTTTGAAAATTTTACATTGGCATTTTCACGGAATCTACAAAGACCAGAGGTTTGAAACTTTGCATGGTGATAGACATTGATAAGAACTTTACAGATATACATGTATTCAATGGCCTTGTGTCAAGGTCAAGGCCATACAAGCTATTTTTGTGAAACCTTAACATTGGCATTTTCTCAGAAATAACAAACAGCAGAGGCGCCAAACTTGGCGTGCTGATAGACAGTGATAAGACCTATGCACACATACCATTTTAAATGACCTTGACCCAAGGTCAAGGTCATTAAAGCAGTCTGTTTGGAAATTTTTACATTTGCATTTTTTTCGGAATCTAGAAGAACCAGAAGTATTAAACTTTGCATGATGATAGACATTGGCAACACCTTCACTTACATACCTGTGTTCAATGACTTTTAGTCAAGGTCAAGGCCATGCAAGCTGTTTTGGGGAAGCTTTAACCTTGGCATTTTCTCTGAAACAACAAACAGTTGAGGCACCAAACAGGGCATGATGATAGACTGCAATGAGACCTACCTTTTTGAATGACCTTGACTGAAGGTCAAGGTCATTAACGCTGTCTGTTGTGAATTTTAACATTACCGTTTTCGGAGGAACTACAAATACTAGAGGCGTCAAACATGGCATAATAATAGACATGATGTGATCTCATTTTAATGACCTTGACCCAAGGTCAAGGCCATGCAAACTGTTTGGGGGAAAATTGTAATATTGCCAGGAACTTGGAACGCCAGAGACACTTTACTTGCCGTGATGATAGTGATCAGAGCTTTACAAACATACACTTGTGAATGACCTTGACCCTTGTCACAAGGGAGCCATGGAGGCTTTTGCCTCTCTAGTTTTAAAAACTGTTTCAGACTCTTGCCCTAACTTAGTTACCTTTTATTTTGTTTATTTTATTTCTTGGCAAATATTAATTTTGCACTTGTAATCCAATATTTTTTAATGTAGTTTGGATGCAACTGTACAACTGGTTTGCCATGTTGCCACATGTTCAAAAATTTCTGTATGGCTGGCTTCTTTATTTGCATGTGCAGCTTGCTGACCGCTTTGACATCATCATAAACTGCTGTGGACCCCGTGCAGGGCAGCTGGGGAAAGATACACAAACAGAACCCATAAGAGGACAAGTTCTTAGGGTGAGTTGCTGCCTCCACCTTGTCACCACCAGCAGTGGCAATGTTAGCAGCTAGATGTCATCAGTTTTATCCATCTTGTGCTTTTTGTTTTTGTTTTTGTCTGTATATTGCCTCGTTTTATCTGTTTTTCAATCCATTCAATTTGGTTCAATTCAATTCGATGCAGTACATTCAGATATCTTTATTATCGCAGTGTGGGCAGTTTGTTTTCAGTAGCATTAAAAAGTAGTGACTGTCATACTAACTTGAAGCTGATACATGTATGCGTCTGTCTCTCTTCCCACACACAAGTACACACACACACACACACACACACACACACACACACACACACACACACACACACACACACACACACACAAGCACACACACACACACACACACACAAGCACACACACACACACACACAAGTACACACACACACACAAGCACACACACACACACACACAAGCACACACACACACACACACACACACACACACACACACACACACACACACACACACACACACAAGTACACACACACACACACACACACACACACACAAGTACACACACACACACACACAAGCACACACACACGTACACATCCACACTGTTTCCTCTGTCAGATCCATTCAGTAGTCTGATGACCGTCCGGACAAAATTGAGTCTGCCTCTCCTGACGTGTTGTTTGTTTTATGTAAAACAGCTGCAGCTCATATCAGGTTAGGTGCTTTATAAATATTCTATTACAATTATTAGTAATATTAGAAGTAGAGGTATTCTTTGATATCAGTCTGCATGGAAACAAACCCAAAGTCTGTGTGTGTGTGAGTGTGTGTGTGTGTGTGTGTGTGTGTGTGTGTGTGTGTGTGTGTGTGTGTGTGTGATATTTCCAGGAGAGCAGATAGTAGTAACTGAAATTTTGTGCAGGTTCGTGCCCCGTGGATAAAACATCATTACATCATGGAGACCGGGAATGGCACCATTACGTATGTGCTCCCCCTGTGAGTAGCTTTATTCATTAATGAAAGCTGCTCTGTGTGTGTGTGTGTGTGTGTGCATGCAAGCGTGCGCATGTGTGTTCATGCCTGTACCTCTTGTTTTTTTTTAATGTAGAATTATTTTTAAATACCCAGGATATGTTTACCCAAATTTTTCTCTCTGCCCTCAGCTTCTGTACTTGGTGCTTGCAGGGGAGACACTGTGGTCGTGGGAGGTGTGGCCCAGAGGGGCAACTGGAATGAGAACGTCGATGGAGGAGACACCAGGGCCATCTGGGAGAGGGCCGTCACGTTGTTCCCACAACTACAGGTAAGCCTAGCATTAACGTACTTGCATGAATCAATTTCTGCGTTGTACCATAGATTGCCTGCAGAGCAGAGGCACGCCAAGAGGCAGCGGTTGACGATCAACCGCAAAAGGGCGTAACAGGGTTCTTGTGAGCCAAACACACATAGGAACAGTCTGAAAGATGATATGTTGACACTTCTGAGAGGATGTGGTGGAGCGCATTTTCTGCACATTTTGCATGTTTTGTTCTGTACCTAATATTAGTGCTGGTACATGTATTTAACTGTCATGTTTCACGTTTCAAAACACTAGATCCTTTGCCCTCATAACTGGAATGGTTGACCTAGCTAACCTTGCTTGCAGAATGCGGAGAGACTCAATGAATGGGCAGGGTTGCGACCAGGCAGGACAACAGTTCGACTGGAGGCTCAAGCCATCGAGACGCCCAACAAACGTGTGCTGGTGAGCAGTAGAATTGCTTCTCTTTGCAGCAGTAGGACGCACATGTCACTTTGCGTAAAGACAGAAATTTATGTAGACCAGTCTTTTTTTGTACAGGTAGGAGTTGCAGTGATTTTTGTGCACTTTAGCAAGTCACAGTACATCCACACCTGTGTTAGAGCGTGCAAGGGATCTGGAGAAAGTATCCAAGGGGTTTGGAGAAAGTGTCCAAGGGATTTGGAGAAAATATCCAAGGGGTTTGGAGAAAGTATCTAAGGGATTTGGAGAAAGTGTCCAAGGGATTTGGAGGAAGTATCCAAGGGATCTGGAGAAAGTATCCAAGGGATCTGGAGAAAGTATCCAAGGGGTTTGGAGAAAGTGTCCAAGGGATTTGGAGAAAGTATCCAAGGGGTGTGGAGAAAGTGTCCAAGGGATTTGGAGAAAATATCCAAGGGGTTTGGAGAAAGTATCTAAGGGATTTGGAGAAAGTGTCCAAGGGATTTGGAGGAAGTATCCAAGGGATCTGGAGAAAGTATCCAAGGGATCTGGAGAAAGTATCCAAGGGGTTTGGAGAAAGTGTCCAAGGGATTTGGAGAAAGTATCCAAGGGGTGTGGAGAAAGTGTCCAAGGGATTTGGAGAAAGTATCCAAGGGGTTTGGAGAAAGTGTCCAAGGGATTTGGAGAAAATAGATGCCTCAGACAGGTGGCGGTTGTGCGCAGAATGCTATGACACGAAAAAAATCCACATAACCAGTGACATTTTTTAGGGCATGTAACAGTGGGTTCTCTGATATGATTTTACTGCCTGGTACATTATGGAAAATGTCGTTTGGAGGCAGCCATTCTATCAGGTTTACTTCATCAGATGATGGCTAGACCTTGTATAGATGTCTTCTTACGTCTCCTCTTAAGTCCTCCTAAACGGGCTTCTTCCATGTTTGCTAAGCCAGTTTATGTTATGGAACAGTTGTGCTCATGAGTGCGCCTGTATGCTCGAAATACTCTATCTTGATGATTAGTACAGTTCTTAATGCGATACAGTGTTGTACAATGTTGCAATGCACTTTGTGTGAGCAGTTGAGAACATTCAAATTCTACAACTTGTTTTAATTTGGCAGAATACAAGGGCTGCATTGCAATTTGCATGTTGCAGGTGATCCACAACTACGGCCACGGAGGAGCAGGCATCACGCTTCACTGGGGATGTGCCGGTGATGTCGTGCATGTTGTCAATCATGCACTCAATCTCATGTGCTCTAAGCAAGCCACCAGCAAGCTATAGGAGAATTTCCAATCCTTGAATTGCAAGGCCGAGTGATTCATTGTACATACATTCGTATGTTGTTCTCAGAGTTCTGGGAGTGGTTGCTGTGTGCATGGTTGCGACAAAATCTGTTTTGACTTTTGCCTTTCAGTGATTTTTTCTTGGGAAAGGCTGGTTTATGTGTACCAAGATCCCCCCCCCCCTCCCCACACCAAAGTCTTTGCCAGCTCCAGTGGTATTCCTCCCAGGTCATGGGTGGAATCCACAGAAGGCTAGGAAACTGGGGCAATTTTATTATGCTTGATGATGAGGATGATGGTATAAATAATAATGATGCTGTGGAGGTCCATGTGGTAACCAGATTTTAAGCGTTTAATTTACTGACATTTTTTTATGAGTCATCAGGCTTTGAGGTCTATGCAATTCCTTGTTGATTTGAAAATGGTGATACTTTTCAGGGCATTGAGAAAATTACAGTGCCGTGTGCTGTGATCTAGACATGCTTGTGATATCGGAGGAGTACTCTGATGCAAATAATTTACAGGAGATTCAGTCCCTGCAATCTGAGTCCCTGTGGTGATATGAAATAGAGAAAAATAATAATAAATTTTATTATTATTCATGTTTTATTATTTATAATAGAAATCTTATTCATTGAGTACATGTACCTTATGAGGAGAAAACTAACAGGAGTTGTTCAGTCCCAGAACTTTTGTTTTATCAGAGCAAGATTTTCATAGTGTTGTTGGAATATAGGCGGTAACTGCTGCATGGTAAGCATGAGTGTTTTATGTTGTTATTGTTTATCTTTGAAAACACAAGAAAATATTTATTAAATTGAAAAGAAGAAAAGATAGTGCTGTTTTTGTCTCCAGGGATTTTGTTTCCAGAGCTTGGAATTAGTAATGTAGCATGTGAAAGAATTTCAGCTGTGATGCAACGTTTTCAAAAAATGATAGCTATCCACTTTGAAAATTTGGTGTGAGGCGTGTCATGTTCCTACCCTGTGGGTTTTGCAGGCTTTCCCTTTTACCCCTCAGTTGTTCACGGTGCCAAGACTGTACAAAAGGCAGTTTTACTCAGAGCATGTATACAACATTTATGATGAATAATGTGTGCATTTTCTTTTCAAAAATACCTTTCACTTACCTTGATCAGTGGTGGGTGTGTGTGTATGTGTGTGTGTGGGGGGGGGGGGGGGGGGGAGATAGAGAGATAGCGAGAGCACACATCATGTGGCACCTTCTGTATGGTACACTAGAAAAATATGATTATATCTATATATATCCAGTAGCACAACTACCAAAGTTTGAGTATGTGTTCAAGTGTCTGTAGAATAATGGTGCATGCAGACTGCCAGCTTATATGCATGGGTTTGATTCACTTTATGAAGGGAAAAAAAATGTATGCTTTTAACTTGCAGATGTTTTCTCATTTCTAAAATTTAGAACTTGCATGTTGAAGTACAGTACTCCTCGCTTAAGGTGACCCCCCACGGGACCCAAAAAATTCTTGATCTTATCCGAGGGGCACGCTAAACAGTCCTCTGATAAGATCAACTACCAGTAAAAAACTTGATCTTATCCGAGGAGCTCAATATTTGGCGATTATGTCATTTTTTCACATTTTAGACCGAAAGACTTTCCGCCAAAATATGTAATTCTACACACACACACACACACACACACACACACACACACACACACACACACACACACACACACGCACGCACGCACATAAGCACAAACGAACGCAAATGCATATACCCCCCCCCCTCCCCTTTTTATTTTTTTCCGAACCCTGTGGATCGCCCTCCCCCCCCCCCCCCCCCCCCCCCCCCCCCATCTGCTGATGTCAAGCCCCCTCCAAACATCTTTCCCCTGTTACATGTTTGAGGGATGGTTGCACTGATGTTTCGTGAACTGCAAAAGTACATCAACTTGCCTTCCGACTAAGCCTAGAAATTAACAAGGTCTCTCGCCCTCCCCCCCCCCCCCCCCTCTCTCTAACAACATAAGTATCACCACCACCACCATCATATCGCCACATTGCTCCTTGCATTGCAGCCCTTATCTCTTTCACAAAGATTGTACCAATTTCTAGATCTAAAAGGACACTGAACGAAATAAGAAATCTTTTGTAAGTATACTCATCTGCGGTAAACTATCGTTATCGTCAGTTCACCAAAAACAAGCCCCTCCGCCCCCCCCCCCCCCCCCCCCCCTTCCAGTTTCCATTTTCAGTCTTTGGGTATCATCTCATGGAATAAAAATGAAATAAAAATTCGTCTGTTTCGTCTTCACCTCGCAGTGCAAATCCGGGTGTTGTTTCCAAGGGAAGCCACTCTCATCACATGGATTTCATCTTAAGCGGTAGTCTTCTCCATTTGGGAACCAAAACGGGGGTGACGTAATCCGAGGTTTTCCCTTATCCGAGGTGACGCTAAGCGAGGAATTCTAAATGGTACAAAGAAGGCTTTTGGCCGGGACCAACAACCTGATTGATCTTATCCGAGTTGTGACCTTAAACGGTAGTGACGTTAAACGAGGACTACTGTATCTGTTGAATAATGAAGTCCAAACTACTTACTTATATGGGTTTGATTTCATTTCACCAAACTGGATGTTAGAGTGTGAGAAAATTGTGTGTGTGTGTGTGTGTGTGTGTGCCTCAAGCGCAATGAGTCCTTTGCATTTTTTGGCGAGCAGCGCACACCAAAAAAACTACGTATTATTATTATTAAGGTGAAAAAAAGCTTTCAATTCATGGATGTTTTCTCTTTTTCAAACTACATTGTACTACATGCACAATTAAGAATTCCACAATCCTGTTAGTAAATGAAACAAGACCCACCAGTCGCAGATAGAAAATGAACATTTATTTTCTGTGTCGTAATTTAAACACTCATTTTCCTCATTTTAGATGAAAAACTTACTGAAGTAGGAGCTGAAATCACACACTCTCTCTGGTGATGGTAAATGCATGCATTCAACTACAGTGTAATACACCATTCACAAACTTGAGAACCTATTACAGCTAAATGTCAACAGAAACTCTAACCATGATTTTTCTGATGAAACAGAACACAAATCCAGCACACGGGTATAGATGCCTACAGTGGGTGATTCCTCAAATCGAGGAGTGAACAAACTAAGGAGAAACGTTTGCACATCTGTAACAGGGTGAATATATGATGCTGTTCTTATGTCACTCTACCACATAAAGTAAGAACAAGAACACTTCGCACAAAGTAGCAGAATGTTGATCTGAATAAACTTTAAAATGGACTTCCAACAACAACCAAAAATAAACAAAAACCAAAAACAGGTGTCAACTAGTATAATGAAAGAGCTATGAATATCTAAAAAAAAATCTAATACAATTACAAATAACACAACAGACATCGCCAAAACCTCCTGCGTAAATTTCAGTTCACGCAGATTCTTGCTACCTGAAGGTAAAGTTTACAAGACACTCACATTTACAGCAAAATGATATATTGCACAAGATGTTGGTCAACATGATATTAAAAACAACGGCGATCACAGGTAGGCAACTGATAAAGGTTAACGCTACAAACTGTGTTGTTTAGAAGTCTCTACACAACACATGGTTCACGTCTTTGGAAAATGATTATGATAATTAGAAGCACAAATAATCATGATACAATGCACGAACAAATTTCTGGATAGCTATGCTAGTGAATGTCAGATTCCGGATTCGCACTGTAGCATTAGGGACTCACGTTACACTTAGCTTCTTGACCCATTTCTTCTGTAAGCAATTCAGGGGGATCTAGGAGCATGTGTGAGTGAATAGCATACGAGGTACAGTGATCAGTGAAGAGATCATGTGTGAGACATATTTGAATGACGACTTTCATTCATATATAGCTTGAACTACATGTTTTTATCCAGCACTTCGATACCATTTCTGTGATCACAAATGTGAAAAATAAGGAAAGAGAAGATGGTGAATTGCTTTTCTCCAGACACTCACGACAGCATGTATTATTACCCGGTAAACCCAGTTCCTTGGCCACCTGCGCAAAACAAAATTTGTGTTTTCATCAAAATCAAAACTTCTGTCATATGCACAACTCTGAATGTCTCTAGCTGTCTGACGTTGTCCAAATGAAACAGGGCTAATCGTACGCCATACATTTTTGTCTTAATGTTCTGTGGAGGTAATGAAGATACACAAACAAATTATAAGAAAAATGTTTGATTTTTAACATGATTGCATACATGTACACATATTCGCTGAAGACACAGTGAGGAAGCCACATTTAGTGCGATGTATGCTATGAAAAACGAAAACACTGAATGCCCTAATTCACTTGCACGTTGAACCGGTAAAGTATGCACACAAAAATATTTATGATGGCAACACACTATCAGAACACAACTAAGCCATGTTGAACACACACAGATTAGTGCTACATACAGGTACATGACGAACTGCTGCCCTTAGAGCGTAGTAAAAGAGCACAACCTTGGAATATGAACCAGATCAGATCTGCCCAGTGATTTGAATCATGACTGGCTTTAGCCTTTTTTAATTTGAGCCTGCATCTAAATGTCTATAACCTGTTTGAAATGTGGTTTCGGCGTCAACTCCTGTGAGCCTTGAAGCCTTTGCTTGTTTTTTCTTATGTCTTTTGTTTTAAATGACCTTGATCTTGGGCATTAAAGCTGGTTGTTGTGAAATTTGATATCAGTGTTTTTCTCAGAAATCAAAAACACTAGAGACATCAAACTTTGCATGATGATACGCATTTTTAAGACTTTACTGACAGATGGTATGAAAGCTGTTACTGGGGGAAAAAAAACAAAAAAAAACTTTAGCATGGGCTTTTTCTCCGAAACTTCAAACAACAGGGGGCACCAAAGTTGGCACGATGATAGACAGCCATTAGAACTTCCCAAGCATACCCTTTTAAAGAAGGTCATGAAAGCTGTCTGGTATGAATTTTAACTTCAGCATTTTCTCGGAAAGTACAAATACCAGGGGCATCAAACTTAAGATGAAGATAGACACTGAGGAGACCTTTACAGGTATACCTCTAATGAGTGACCTTTACTCAAGGTCAAGCCCATATAAGCTGTTCATGGAAAACCTTAATGTTGATATTTTCTCAGAAATTACAAATAGCAGACGCACCAAACTTTGCATGATGATAGACAACAATGAGCCCTTCCCGAGCATACCATTTTGAATGACCTTCTCTCGAGGTCAAGGTCATTAAAGCTATCTGTTGTGAATTTTAACATTTGCTTTTTCTCCAAAAGTGCACATATCATAAGCATCAAACTTAATTAACATCATGACAGACGTTGACGAGACCTCTACAGGTATACATCCATTGAATGGCCTCTATTCAAGGTCAATGCCGTTAAAGTTCATGGGCAGATGATATGCAGTGATAAGACCTTTATGAACATACTCTTTTGAATGATCTTGACCCATTTCACAATTAAGTGAACAAGTAGGCTTCTGCCTCTCTAGGTTCCAATGGACAGACGTGTCTCGATCACCCTAGACACATTGATGTCCATTGTCATTATCCATTTGGTGAAAAGGTCTGAGCACCATGGATCTGAAAAGCAGTTGGGCCCCTTTACCATTCAGCGGTTTAACTGTTAGACAGTAGGGTTGTATAAATTGTAATATCAGGAAGGAAAATAACCCTAGTGTTCAAGTCTTGCAAGTCTAGTTGCAGCCCTTTGCTCTGAATCATGAAAAGGAGTTGTCTGTAGAAAGCCTTGGTGTCACTGGGTTTAATCATAGACATCAAAAAGCTTTTCACATAAATCTGTACTTTTTATACTTCCCTACACAAAACATCAGCCACCACGTTTGTGCAATTGTGTGAGAGAGATTTGGCTTTCCAGTACTTGGCCCAGTGTGGCTCGCTCAAACTTTGGAACCTCAACAAACACTCTGATTTCACTTTTCATAATTCTGTAATATGAACGTTGCTATTCTTTATCTTATCTTCAATATTTGTGCATGATTTTATTTCCTGTTTCATAATTCTATATGAACTTTGCTACTCTTTATCTTATCTTCGATCATGCATGATTTTACCTCATCAGCAGCTGTCTTACTCTTGGTCAATTTACACACCTACTGCAGTTCACCATCCAAGCAATCACTGAGCAGTACTGATCACATATACAAGCGAGAAAATGGAGAGTGAACGAGAACGTCGGAGAGAAGCACCCCCACGTGCATACACACAGAGCAACATTTACCAATCATTTGCACTAATGTCAAAATCAGAGGGCACAACCTCCCTTCTGCACATTCACAGCCAGTAGTGCTTGCAGGATACAATGAAAGTCGTAAGTTATTGAAGGAAGGTCCGCCACCTGTACGGAAGTGTGACATTGCAAGCATTACAGACAAGAAAAGTTAAAACTTCAGTTGTACTGGATATGTGGAAACATCAACGACAGATAACCTCTGAGATAAGTACCAGAACTGTTGTTACTGGTACCAGTAATGAATTTCCAATAAATGAGTCGTGTTCAGGTGTAGCATAAGGGAGAACCCGTTGTCAAGATCATCACTTTGAAATGGTAGTTAAAATTGTCATGATCTAAAGTTCTATCTGTGATCACGGTACATGTACTTACATTCAGAATATTGTCTTTACAAAAACAGTATGTGGACACAAACATAGATATATAGCAGGAAAAAACACTGGATCTGGGATTTTGTTTTCAAATGCGTCGATACTGCTGGATATCCAACAGGGAACAGGAGGCGTTACAGAGGTTTTCACTGTGTGTGTGTGTGTGTGTGTGTGTGTGTGTGTGTGTGACTGCAGGTATACATTCACACAGATCTGGGGAAAAAAAAATTTTAAGGGTGTTTCTGGAGATTCAGTTTGATTTGTTTATCGGTACATACATATTCTGAAGAATAAAAGAAACTACAATGGTTTGTGTTTGTGTATGTTTTTGGATCCTTGAAAAATCAGAGACAATTTATTGTACACGTATTATCATCCACACCTCTTCAAAAAAGCTAAGCTAAGAAAGTGCCCTAGAGAAACTATTCAAACAAACATATGTACACAGAGATCAGTTACAGTAGTTAACATATCACACTCAAATAAAGCTCAGTACTGGTATCACTACGTACGCCAAAAATGGCTAAAACAATTTGAATCACATCCAACTTGCTCATTTTAAAATACAATACACATCCACCTTTCTGTGGAAGGTACATAATATTCGTACAATTTGGAATGTTTCAGCGACCAGGTTGCGGTCATATACCAGGGCTCCAAATCAGAAGAAAAAATAATGTGGAAAGTTTTACAGGAATCCAAGAACCCCTGGTAAATTTTGAAATCTGAACAAAAAGGGGGAGAGGGGGGAGGGAGGGGGGGGGGTAGTAAAATCTGCATGAATTTCATACTGGTGTCAGTTTTGGCAGATTTCCCTGTTTCCTTTAAAAAAAAAGAAAAAAAAAAGGGAGCCTGATTAATTCTAATTAAGACTGACGTGGATAGGTATAAACTTTTTTTTTAAAGTTCACCAGTATGAAATCATATTCAAACCCTCACGAGGAGAACTTCTTTAGGTCACAAGATACTGGGATCTGTTGTTGCACCTTAACATTTGGGTTCTGGACGAACAGGACAATACGTGTATCTGGTACATGTACACCAGATCACTTTGTCTTGCCTTTGCCTTATTTTCACTACACTGCCCGTTCTTGCTTTCGGGACATTGTTCCCGTTTCTTGATGTCAAAAAAAGCAAATAACTTCACGGTCCAAACTCTCGTATGCAGTAAGAGTTATTAAGCTTTGATCATGCACGCGTCAAGGATTTGTAACTGTGAACCCTAGGGGACATTGGTCAATTTAAATGAAGTAAGGTTGCACCAGTACATGGGATACGCCACAAACACACTGGCACATTCTTTTCTTACTGAAAAAAAATCCACAGACAAAATTTGTAACGTCGTTTTTACACCAAGATCACATCTATTGAGCTCAGCATACTGTACTATATTATGCTTTGCTGCAGTCACAACCATGATTCGAAGGGATATACCGACACACAGTGATAGCAGGCAGACAAGTTCTAGTACAGTGAACGTTTTCGTAGACTTTACATAATTTTCAAGAACAGAGTTCTTATCTTATACACACAGTGTCCTCACAAGCTAGATTTCACCACTGCTCAAGCGCAGAAGGAAGGGTTCCCTTCCTTTCATAGCACTGTCACGGAAACAAAGGGAGTATGCAGTACAGAAATAATTCTAAGGTGGGACATGTCTGTCGAAGGTTAAAACGTAGATCTGTAGACTAAATACAAATTTTACTAGAGCTTATAAAACTCACACCTTTGTGAGTCCACATCAGTAATCCTGCCGCTGATAATATTGATGTCATTACAGTAATGTTGGCAGTTTGCTGACTCATAAAGCTCACAGAGATTGATAAAGCTCATAGGCAGTATTGTCTGTCTTATTAGTCAAGCTACCCTTGCAGAAATTGTAGAGAATTGGCTCTTAACCTGGCTTATGCTATCAGTATTATGCACACACACTGGACATGAATCCACAGTGCATTTGGCGATGCTGACTATTTCCGGAAAATACTGCGCGAAAAGAAAGTTGCCAGCAACAGTAAACCACACACCTCAAGTTCAGTTGCGCACAGAGGACTTTTGCAGAACTTGCTGCAGCCTAAAGAGAAGCAGAGCGTTCAGAAGGAACAAGGTGGATGGAACTACAGTCTGGGAAACAGCTATAAACCTGATGAGGGGAGAGAGAGAGAGAGAAAAGCGAGTGAAATGTGAGTGACGGAGTGGACGTCAACAGTGAGATGAATGGCCTGACTGCTTGCTGCGATCGCTGGACAGGGAACGCTGAGTGTTGGCCTGAGATTCGGATGCGGTGGACAGGACGCCTGATCCTGTGTCTAGTGACACTACCGTCTCTGCTGTGGCCGATTTGGATGTACCTGCAAAGAAACAGTTTCCAAAATGAACACTGGTTCTGTTTGCATTGAGTTTTAACCTTCACTGTACTCTATTGTTCAACGTTGCTGAGCTATTCAGTAGAAGAAGTTTACCTGACCAGCAGCATCATGAAGCTTACAATGTGGATTTCCGCAACTCATATGTAGTGTGACAGTTATTTTGTGGCAAGGTATGGCTCCTAGAAGATTTCTCCATATTTCCTTATGTCAGTCATAATGTTTAGCGACTGTTTTTGGTACTCTAAAGACCACGTTAAACCGGCCAAAGCTGACCACTACTGAAGCTTTGCGAGCAGCCTCAGGATTTCTTCTTTCCCTGAAGCAGCCAGTAACACCAGGAACAAGCTGAAAAAAGTTAACAGCTCATTCATAACATAATTTTAAGAGACAGCTAGACGTGTCAATTAGTTCCAAAACTACATAAGCGCCATTTGTTTTTCTGTGCACGAGCCATATATTTTTGTGGCCACTGCAAACACTCACTAGTGCTGCTGTCGTACTCCCAGATTTCCAGCAAGTATCGCAGGACCTCGATGTGTTTACGGAAGTCAAGGGCGGGGTCTGATGAGGTGGCCGGGGCAGGGCAGAGCAAGACAGGGCCGAAGCAGATGGCAAGGTTGTCAATGGTCATCTTGTTCTTATCACTGTGGCCAGCGACCCTCCGCAGATGGTTTAGGATCAGGGCCATGGTGTCCTGGGGCAAACAGTCGGGACAATTTATAACCAAGGCAGAAAAATGTAGTGAGAGGGAAAATATCACATGTACAACATTTCGGTGTAGGGATACGTTGGAGTGTCTCGCTTCCGGGAACTGGTCCTGTTCTTGCTTCCCTTTGCTTTTGTATCATGAAAATGATATGCTTCTACATATACCGATGTGTGACTGATGTAAGTAACACAAGATGACAATTTCCTTTGCGATATCAGGTGATCTACCAGAAGCACCGACATGACTATTTGGAAAAATACCATTTTTATTTTATTTATTTATTTTTTTTAAACCAGTGTAAGATTCCAAATGGACTTTACTGACACAGCTCTGACGTCTATAGTACCTGGTTGGCAGTAGGAAGGCACTCGAGAATGCTCAGCATGAGTTTAGCACTGCCCTCCGGATCACTGGGCAGGCGTACGCTCAGCGCATCCAGCAACATCTGGTAGAGGGCGTTGGTGAACAGTGGCTCCGGAAGCTCCCGCAGGTAGTCTTTCAGCACACCTGTGAGGACAAGGTAAAGGTCGAATCAAGGTCAAGGTCAACTCAAGGTCAAATATTACAAGGACATCTTCAACCAGTACCCAGTACTCCCCCCCCCCTCCCCACCCCCCTCCAAAAAGCTTGAATGAAGGGTGACGATGGGAAAACGGACTGACGCAAAAATGAACTCAGTCTCCCTCCCTAGAACAAACTGTAGTTGTTTTTTTACTGCCGTTTATGTAAATTAGTATTTTTCCTTATCACAAGAAGGGCATTTCGTTTGTCATAAAATGATGTGTAATTGGCTGACCCATTCTGTCAGTATCGTTTAACAGTGACATCCAAATCAATAATCAACCACAGCTGCCGTCTCCTGCTCACAGACAGTGCATGCATATAGGCTGACAACTGCAGAAACATTTGGCATTTAATGTGTTTTGCATGCATGTTTTTGCATGCTGAGATAACGAACCATGTAGTGGAAAAAAATCAGCATTCACTACTACCACTCTGAAACCTTGCCCACACTCGGTCGGTGTGCACGTAACTTGTAAAACCTCTGAGGGAATGTCAACAAATGGGCTGTCAGCACCGTGTGTGTTCAACACGTTTTACTACATTGTTTAATGATCTGCCAAATGGCGAACAGGAGACAGATGGGGGGGCTTTGGCGGGAAAATGTTTGATAGCGTTAATGCGCAGTGCCAATTTTCCGTGCAGCTGCCGTTCGCGTTTATGGCCATTCGGTCCTGTTCAGGAGAACGGGGGAGGCAGCTGATAACCGAACATTATTATTTGACTTGCAGCACCAGGAAGATCTGGATCACACCTTAACCCAAAGCTTCCTTGCGTCCGCTGATTCAGTGAATCAAATTAAAATTTACTGGAAGCCATGTGCGGAAAAAGCTAGCTACACGTTTATGTCCACATCTTTCACTTAACAGTGTTGTCACATATTTGGGGGTTGGAAGTGGTGGTGGTGAAAACAGCGTCTGTACAAGTTGTATGTTGACTCATACCAATCTTTTGAAAGTTGAGACTCCTTTTGGGATGTGGTGTTGTGGGTGGTGGTGGTGTTCTCATGTCAATGGTGAAGATTAATAAATGATTTATTTGCACCCAGCAACTGGTATCAAAGACATACGTAAGTTATGTAAGTCTCTGCTGATATTAAGCGGAAATCATCACTACTAAAACAGATAGTAAGTCAAAAGTAGACGTAAAACAACAGAACAACAACAAGAAAACCCTGACACAATGATACTGACCTGTAACAACATGAATATCTGACACATTCTCTGGCGACAAGTCCACAACAGCAGCGTTCTTCTCAAACGCCTCTCGTAGCATGATCTTGCGACGTGCCGACCCACACAGCCGGTATATACCCACTGTCTCCAAGCCACGTGACTCCACTTCGTCTATACACTTCTTCACAAGCAGGGGCACGTTCAGCCCAGAGTTCTCCCTCTTGATCACCGTCTCCAGGTCGACCCCAAACAGCGCGTTCTTGCGCAGGGAAGGTAAGCGCTGGAGAGAAAGCGCTGGCTCTTTGTACAGCAGTGTCACAAACAATATCCCTTTAGGCTCCATCTTGATCGCTACGTACCTCCGCTGCCCACTGCTCACATACCCTGGAAGCAAAACGGATCCGTGGAAGCACAACCGGTGCTTGTAGCTGGGATCCCAGTGGTAAATGAGAAAGGAGACTTCCTTCGAATCCTCGAGGTCCACATCGAACGCCTCGTCCCAGTCAAAGTTGATAGCACCAGTGCGAATCATTGTGCGTGCCTTGTTGAGCGAGTCGACCGCCACCACGCAGTACAGGTCGCGGAGGCTCGTCTTGGAAGATTTGAGTCCCTGGCCGGACATGATGTGTATGTTCAGAAGGCCGTCCAGGCCGTGGGCGCGGCTGATCTCCACACGTTTGTGGATGTCCGCCTTGTAGGGCTCAAACTCGCTGTACGGTATGTGCAAGGGCTTGCGGGAGAAGTGCAGGTCTCTGAGCGATCTGGCGGCCGAGCGTCCTGCCGCAGACTCCGCCAGTTTGGCCCGCTCTGCCGCCGCCGCCGCTGCTGCCTGTGAGCCGTGTGAGGTAGACAGGGGAAGCCCGCCCGAGACCAGTCCCTGCCGCTGCTGTCCTGTCACCACAGCTACACCGGCACCACCTACAGCACCTGCTGCACTTCCAGGAACACCCACACCCATGGCCCCTCTCTGCTGTTCCTTGGCCGCCTCGAGCTGGTCCTCCAGCGTGTACTGGCGGTACAGGTAGGGCGATTCCTGGCTGGGCTTGCGGACGAGACGAGGCGTTGGATGCACTCCGGCCGGCGTCTGGGTGCCGGTAGAGACCCCGCGCCGTGAGGGTCCTGGTGATCCCCGGCCTGACATGGGGCGGTGTCCGTAAGCGTCTATCATGCTGGGATCTGCCTGTCTTGACAGTGACATCGCTACAGGCCCTGGAAAGAGAAAACACGTGGATGACTGGATGTCACATGCATGGAAATGTAGGGGAAGCCAAGGTGAGTAGCTGGGATTTTGTGTTACAGCGTTATATAGTGTCCCAATGTTCAGTCATGCTGCAATGCATGAACACTGCTCCTCCACACACACACACACACACACACACACACACACACACACACACACACACACACACACACACACACACACACACACACACACAATCCCTGGTGACATTCTTCAAATCACGTACATGACGAAGCAGAGGTGGGTTGTGGTGAGGTTAACACATTTCGTACCGCGCACGTATATCGAACGTTTTTGTCTCTCTTTTATTTTGTCGTTGTTGTTTGGCCCTGTATGCGAAAACCAGGCAAAATGAACGGTTCCTTGGCGACTCTTACTGCAGCAAACACGCGTATACTCAAAAAGAAACACTCCCACTAACCCAAATTTAAATCCATGCAGATATAAACTGATCATGAATTTCTTTGTGGGGCCACTAGGCTACAACCCCAAACTTACTTGGTAAAAACTGAGTGAAAACTGTTGCTGAAATGCAAGTTGGGTGTGGCAGAAAAAATATGAACCCGACCAGCCAAACTGAGTACGCGTAATTTATTGTTGGTTTTCCACTGGTGTCATTTTATTACAGTACTAGCAGAGTACCCGGCTTCGCTCGGGTATACATGTACACCAGTTTACTTGTTGTTACTTGTGCCAATCCACTTTAATGATGTCGGTCCACACCCTTCACTGTCACAGTCTCATTGTCATACTGTCAACAGCACTGCCAATCACACACACACACACACACACACACACACACACACACACACACACACACACACACACACACAACTCGATAGACTTCCTTGTTCCTTTATCCTATGTTCTCCCCCAAGTGTCCCTCTAGGCTCATGGCAAATTTGGTGGGAATCGGCTGACTCGTTTGGACGCCAACCCTGACACACACACACACACACACACACACACACACACACACACACACACACACACACACACACAGACGCTAGCCGCTTATTATATAGAAGTGCGCCTGCCAAAGTCGCGGCAATATCGGGGGAAAAAAACGAACAAATTCACCAGTGGATGTAACAGACATTTCCGTACACAGTCAAGCGTCGTATGACACGTAGCGAGATTCTGATGGACAAATCAGCGCAGCCAATCACAGTGCACCAATACTCCGACAGACATGTGGAAGTGTAATAATAATAATGAGTATTGTATAGGCGCTTTACCCAATTTCGTGATTCGGCTCTAAGCGCCGCGAACTGAACCCAACACGCACGCTCACGTGAATCACACGCATTCTCTCACACACTGGACATAAACACATTACAATCACGTGGTGCGAAGGGTCAGCTCAGCTATTTAAATTTCGGAATTTAGAATTGCATTTATTTTTAATTTACAAATTTGGTGGGCTGAACATTTCCAAAGCAGAGGGGGAGGAAGCCGGGGTACCCGGAGAGAACCCCCGACGATCGGCCCGCATGAACGGTGCCACATACGAGAAAGGAAAAATTCTTTGCCCTGAGTGGGGCTCGAATCCCTGACCCCTCGCACTGGTGACAAGTCTCTTAACCACTAGACCACCGACCGCCCCGAAGCATTGAACCTGAATTCCTGGCAGTTGTGTGTCGGAGTATTGGAGGGTTTCCTGCCATAACGTCCTATCTCTCTTCTTTCTGTTTGTATCGATGGCAGGGAGCCCTCGGTTTGCTAGACAAAACTGTCCTGTGATGGAAAAACACAGTAAATCCATGACGTCATTTTGTGGTCAATGTCTTTCATCTTGAAATTACCCCTTTTCCCATCACATGCCGGCTCGGACTTACTGTATTGTGTCACTGCACGGCAGAAAAAAATCAGATGGGTTGCCATGGAGAATCAGAGGGTGTGGCTACGGAAGTTACGGGCGTGTTAATTATAATCTCAGGAGTTCATTTCTGTGGTAAGTGCAGTAGGACAAATGTCCGGGATGACCGTCAAATTATAGGACATTTGTCCTGAATATAGTCCACTGTGGCGCAGAAATGGCAAACTAAATGTCCACCTTGGTTATGAAAGTGATCGGACATTTCTAAATGAATCGGTCGATGGCCAATATCCGACAGACATATGAAGCCCCTCTTTTCTGCCGATTCTAATCGTACAATGACCTAGTTGCAAACAGGGCAAGAAGGGCACGAAGCGGGGAAGACCCCCCCCCCCCCCCCACTCGCCGGCACCCAACTCCTCTCTTATCCTGCCGCCCGCGTGGCCCGGCAACCAGGAACCAGGGCAATCAATACCACTTTAGGTCGCCCTGGGACAAGCAGAGGACAAGTCCGCGGTCAGGATCAAAAGATGCCAGCAGAACCGTCAGTACAGGGGGACCTATTAGCGACAAGAAAGCCAGCTCCTGCCTGGACCCCCTCCATTCCGATCCGATTACCCCTGTGGCGGGCTATTGTCAACATGCTTCCCACACAAAAGAAGAAGAAGAAGAAGAAAAAAACAGAGAGAAACGGCAACAGTCATCCACTGATCCAGACCGACATGCTGTCATCGTTTGTGGCGACAGAAGGACTGGTGATCAGCGTCGGGTGACGCGAGGGAGCTTTGCGTCTAGTCGGAGCTGGGGCAGAGGTCTTGGAATTGTTCTGGAACATTCTCAGCAGTGTAGTGCAGTTCAGCATGACACTTTTCAGCTCGGGAAAGCCCATGGCGATACTGGCCCTTTCTGCCTTTAGGTTCTGTGGGGAATCTTCCTCCAGTTTTACTCTTGACACTGTTTCGGTTATGGCCTGGTTGACACTGGCTCTTTTCGCCTAATTTTTAGGTTTAACGGTCAGTCGCTGCCTCTCTCGACGCCTCCGTCCTGGTCTGAAGGCGGTTGGTGGAGTAATGCCCTTGACCTAGGGGGAACCGTCTCGCAGAGAACTCATAGCACTCGTGACCTCCCTAGTTGTAGGACGTCTGTGAGTCAGTCTTGCATCATCTGCTAGCATCTCTTTTCCGTCCTGGATGGTACACCCACAGCGAATTGCGCACGCAGAGGTCCGACTGCCATGGCTGGTTGTCCGTCTCTATTTTCTCCAGCGTGAACAACATAAGAGTAGTGTCACATATAACTTGAGACGCTGCCGGCTTAAAACTCCTGAGAGAAAGGAGTAAAGGAGTGCATGTACACGGTATTTTCCTCCCGAGCGCTGGGAGCTCATCATGAACTGAACAGTTGGAGAGGGCAGAGATGTACTGACTAGACGTCAAATCAGCCGGAGGCTGCGATCACATTCCTACATTCTTCATTCCTAGAATGATGATTTTTTTCATTCATCAACGGTTTATCAAAGCTTCAACACAAAGGTCGAACTTGCCGTTCCTACACTTACTACACAACTGAAAAAGAACAACTACACCACATAACTATTAAAACAACATTGAAAGTCAAATTGAAACAACACACACACACACACACACACACACACACACACACACACACACACACACACAGAACTCGTGAGGGATCACATACACTGATTTCGATAAAATACACTTTAAAAGAGTAATTAAGAAAAAAAATCTTGATGGCAACACATGTACTAAATTAATGGTTGCATGTGCATAATAAAGCATGCCCGAGAGAGAGAGAGAGAGAGAGAGAGAGAGAGAGAGAGAGAGAGAGAGAGACAGACAGACAGACAGACAGACAGACAGACAGACAGACAGACAGAACACCTGCAGACCACAAGTATGCACAGAGAGAGAGAGAGAGAGAGAGAGAGCACCTGCAGACCACGAGTATGCTGAGAGAGAGACAGAGAGACAGACAGACAGAGACAGACAGACAGACTGACAGACGACAGACAGACAGAGAAAGAGAGAGATAGCACCTGCAAACCACGAGTATGCTGTGTATGTTGTGTCTATATGTACTACTTTGGTCTGGTCTTTTAGTAGGCTAATGCTTCAGAACTTTCCGTTTGTAACTGCACAGTCCTGTTTTTTGTTTACATGTTTTAGTGTGTAAATATGTAAATATTTTCCCTGGAAAACACATTGAGCCTGGCACGCTAGGACTGCGCTAAGTACGAGCCATTAATCAACTATCATTACATGTGTACTCATACGTCATAATTATTCCCAGTCAAGCTACATTTGGATTGGAATACGCGAAAAGCGTTTATATACAAGCCCGAGTAGCACTTTCAACCAGTCTTTCTCGTAAATCACCACGGATGTCACCCACTTCGTGTGCAACAATTTTGCGCGGCTTTCAGCCCTCAACACTCGCTCAACCGATTCGACAGATGCAATACTACCAACAGCGACCGTCTTTATGATACCGAAACGCGTTCATAATTATATTTTTTCTTTATTTTTTAATTTTATTGCTCATGTCATCAGCGGTGTCGAACTGCACGTGCCGATTTCGCGTCTCACCTTATTTCTGCCACAGTCCGTTCTGCTTACGTCGATTGTGTGAAATCGACCCTGACCGAGTTAGGGCTATACGGAATTTGGTTAAACCAGTTTAATATCACATTTTCATTGGCGTGGTTTAAAGAAAAAGTGAAAAGATGCCTGATGGACCAGTATATCCAAAAATGGTTTTCGGAAATCAATGAAAAAGATATATACACTAATTACAGAATGTTTAAAGACAAATTCTCCGGTGAAAGTTACCTAACGGCTCTGCCAGTAAAAAGCACCATATCCTTTATCCGGTTTCGAACGCTAAACAATAACCTGCCTGTACAGATGGAAAGATTTTGCAATATCCCAAGATGTGAACGGCTATGTCCCAAGTGTAGTAGGAACGACATCGGCGATGAGTACCATGTTTTGTTTATCTGCCCGCACTTTGAACAGCAGCGGAGTCAGCTGATAAAGAGCTTCTACTGGAAAAAACCGAGTGCAATCAAATATAACATGTTACTCAGCACGAGTCACAAACACACCTTAAATAACTTGGTTAAATTCATAGACATTGTAAGCGCAGATTTTAAGACTTAAAGCTATACATCTGCCTTTGCTTTCGTGAAATTGATCACAATGAGTCTGGTAGGTGAATAGTATTATTTGGTTACAGCTAGCCCTTACCACAATGCATGTATATATGCGTGTATGTGTCTATGTATGTTTGTGTGTAGGCCTATGCATTTTTGTAAGTTTGTATTCAGTAGGCATGAACTTGTACCCACGTAGTCATGAGTGTATGAACATGTAAGTGTATTTGGATCTGTGTGTATGTATAAAAGGTTATTTTTTCTATATACATTTAATATGTCACAGTACGTATGTGTGTACATGTGTGTATGGGTATGGCATGTAGATATGTACAAGTATGCATTTTATATGTATGTGTATGTATTATTTTATAGTGCGTAGGTGTGTATGTATGTCTGTACAAGTACGCATTATGTAGGTATGTGTATGTATAAACGTATGAACGTACGTATGTATGTATGTATGTATGTATGTATGTATGTATGTATGTGTGTATGTATGTATGTATGTGTGTATGTATGTATGTATGTATGTGTGTGTGCATGCATGCATGCATGCATGCATGCATGCATGCATGTATGTATGTATGTGTGTATGTATGTATGTATGTATGTATGTGTGTATGTATGTATGTATGTATGTATGTATGTATGTATGTATGTATGTATGTATGTATGTATGGAAGATGCACTGCACATGTTGTACCGTTTGTATTTCTTTGTCTATTCTATGCCCCTAGAGGGTAGAATAAAACTATTTTGACTTTGACTTTTGATAATGACTACGCGCAAGTAGGTCGATCCGTCTCCCATCCGTGCACTGCGAGCGTGACTAGTAAGCAGCCAAAACCTCTCCGCCGCTCGACACACGAGAAGCAACCGAACTGGAGCCGAAGCACTACGTCAACAACTGATCACATCCGCAAAGTAGTTCCCGGGAAACTTGAGCCTGTTTTGATTATCCGGTGATAATCTGATGCAAAACTGACCAGCACCACTGACCAGGACAGAGTGTTTCCAGACAGTAGCACCGAGTGTTTCCAACATACCATGTATCAGTGCTTCGGTCGGTCGGCGTCAAACTGAGAATGGGGGTCGTTTGACAACCAGGCAGACTAACGCGTTACTACAAAGATGCAAAGATGTATGCACGCATGATTTCAAACACGAGAGCAATCGCAAATCTGTACCAACGTCAGTGAAGCTCGGATGCCCGGGTACAGGGCTGGAGCGAGTGAGTGAGCTTTTAGGGCTTCAGTAACGCCGCGCAAGCCACAGAGACTAATTCGCGGCTAAGTGTGCCTGCACTACGTGAAAAACAAAACAAAAATGTACCGTTGGACAACTAATACAAACTGGTCTACGGGGCAGTACTGCAAACCCAGGACATGCAGGAGACGCTGCACCTTTATGCTAATTTCTCGAACTCCCAAGTACTGCAAAAACATAGGGTAGAAAACAAATAGCAACTTGATTACAACTAGGTAAAACAAACGTAAATACTAAGCGCGTATACAGCAAATCAGTATTACAACTTATCATCTCCGCCTAGGCGCAATAAACCAGTCTGCTTACAGGGTTGGAGGAATCGACATCGAAACTTTTGAAGCGGAGTAGCACCGGAAACACTCACGCCCGCCTTGATTACACCCCTGCGATGCTAGGGAAAGCGATGACATGGACGTGACCGGAGGTAAACTGATCCATGTCCGCTCTGGGAAATCGATTTCTACGCAGCTGGACACAGGCTGCAGCCATACATACATGCACAGTGTTGTGGCCAACTAGCAGGCTGACAACACACAGACGGCTGCTGGCTGAAAGCACCACCACCAGTTTTCCTGTACTGTTGCTGCAGACTTCTAATCGTGACGGAACGTGTTAATACGCATCAGCGGAGGCGAAGACTACATCTACGATAACTGACAGATACGTGCATGTGTGTGGTGTGGGTGTGCTGAGGTGGTCGTGTCGAGGTTTCTGGCGCATATAAATCTATCCTTTTGTTTTGGGTTTTATCACTGGTTCTTGTTCTTGGTGAAAGTTTGCACTGGCGAGTGGTGTAAAAAAAATCAAATCGCATGTCTCAGTAGAGACGTACAAGAAATGCTATTTCCAAGTTAAATAACACACACACACACACACACACACACACACACACACACACACACACACACACACACAGAGGGCAATCGCACAGTACAGGCGACTAGGGGCCTCAGAGTAAAAAAAGAAACGAAACAAAAAACAAAACAAAACAAGTAATATGTGCAACAGGGCCTCCATGACCCTCCCACCGGCTCCCGCCAACACTCAGGCACCGGGGGAAACAAGGGGCCAAGTAATTTAGCGATGGTGACGATCAATAGTTTTCAATCATAAATAATGAAATGCTTCCTGCAGGCCAGGGACGCTCTCACAACTGACAAGAGCAGACAGACAGACAGACAGACAGCGAGAGACAGAGGAGTGTTTTCGCTCTTCTCAAATGCTGATCTGATCGAACATCTCCGGCGACATGATTGACAGTTAGCGTCATTTTTCAAGGTCGGGAGTTCAGCAGAAGGACAAGCCGTTTACGTGTTGCAGTTGAATTCAGGGTCCGGATTAATTTCAGAACTCAAGATAACTATGTCAAGCCCGGGCATACAATTTCACGAAAACGGTTCGAGACTGAACGTCAGTTTCATCGTTAGATGACCTAAAAGGCCCCAACGCGGGGGGAGGGGGGGGGAGGGGCGAGAGGTGGTTGCGTGCGTGCGCACTGTACTGCAGCCTACCAACACTGGATGCGGGTGTATGTGTGTCTTTGCGTGAGCTGTGTGTGTGTGTGTGTGTGTGTGTGTGTGTGTGTGTGTGTGTGTGTGTGTTTGCGCGCGCGCGTGTGCGTGTTAATTTAACATTCCGACTGATTGAATTTCCCTTTTTGAATAATAACTTGAACTAATGTGATTGATTGATTGATTGATTGATTGATTGATTGATTGATTGATTGATTGATTGATTGAGTGAGTGAGTGAGTGAGTGAGTGATCGACTGATAAAAATCAGCGTGACTGATGAATGAAAACAGCGTCTGGGACTCTAATACAGTCAAGTGAGCCATCGTTCATTTTCACCCATGCTCACGATGCTGCCATCGTCCATTCACACCACACGGACACAAACAAGATTCGTCACCCCATCCCTCTCGTTGTCAGTGAGTCAGCTAAAGACATCTGGCAGGTCTCCAGTTTTCGCGACCACACAACCAGCAAATCAAATACAACCACTCGCCGGAAAGCCCGATTATTCCCCCTACCGACCATCTGTCAAAAAAGCGGCGTGCGCCGGCCGGCCAAATCATGTGATATCTTCAGTCGCCCCCCCCCCCCCACCTCCCCTCTGTTGCAACAGAACCTAGATCAATGTTTCGCCCATAACCGCTATGTAATACATCATTTTTTCCCCCCATGGAAGTATGACTCCTACTGGGGGAACAAATGTATACGCCTCTGGATCTGTCAGTCGGCCTCCGTCCCTTACCATCCCATCTGCTTATGTATGGAAGAGGAGCCGTACCTTACGCGACGGAGAGCCAGACAGAAGCACGCTCCTCGTAAAACCTACGTGACTGTTCGCAGAAATGTGCACCGTAAAATTTTTTTTTTTTTAATGTCGCAGTTATTGTGCAGGCGTAAGGACACAAATTGGCCGTGGGGTCATGTTTGGAGTTGATTTGAGGTACCCTGTTTGGCGAGTGTGCTAGTCTGTAGTGATTTTTGTTGTCATGAAAAAGCGTGATTTTCGTGATTTTTGTGTTATGTAGGTCAGAGTGCATGCCAGGCGGTCACAAAAAGAGGCAAGCTGCCAGTGAAGCTGGGACGTTTTGCAAAGAGGTCGGACACAAGTGAGGCAAGCGGATTTGTGCGAATTGCCTCTCTAGCCTAAACAGACAGTAGAAAAGCATTACTCCAATGAGACCTGAGCGGAAAGGAGACATTCATTTTTTTAAAACCTCTGTCATATGAGCTTCTCTCGTGCACACGAGTCTCTTTGGCTCTCTGTTTCCTTACTATTTTCAGACGTAAAGCACTCGTTAACTCACTGAAAATTTGCACCGACTGGCGAGTGGTGTAAAATCGTTTACTTTCGGAAATAACACTTATGAAATTTGCAGCGAAAGTTCCCATGGGGATTTCAGGAGCAAATCGAGGGTTCCATGCCAGTCGAAGTTTAGAACTTGTATTTTTGTTTGGATTTGAGTTTATGAGTGAATTGACACCGTCTTGCTAGCACAAAAAGGTCGGCGTTTATTCTGTCGGCGTCATGACGTCCCGGCGTACAAACTCGTTCGTCTGCTATGTGCTGCCGCTTTCGGCTGTCAGATTTTAGTAGGATAAACGTTAAAAATATACCATAAATTGGCCCAAGAAAGGATGATGAAGCATTTACATCCCCATCAAGCTGTTGTATGCCGACTCGTACTTTGATCCAAGACACAATCAACCCTTCGCTAAAGCTCAGGGTTGATTTGCGTCTTGGATCAAAATACTCGTCGGTATACAACAGGTTGATGGAGAATAACAGCTAATTACTATCGATACTGAGATAAGAGAGTTCATTCTGGCAGGGAACCCTCGAGTGAAATGCACCGACTGGACGAGGAAAAGTTCTTGTCTCCATCCGCGATGTTTGGCATCAAAATGAGGGAAGTCAGACACCCAGACACACACTGGCACGGTTCCGCTCCAAAAGCGGCCCGCTACAAATGTGATTCATGTAATCTGTTGTTCTGGAATTGAAACCAATTTCGATACCACTATCAGACCACACAGACCTTCAAACTTGCCATCTCACTCTGGCCGCTGCAAACTAGTTCTAATCCACTCCGAAATGGCATCTGCAAATGATATATGTAAACTGTTGTTGCTGGCATGGAAACCAATTTTGATACCACCGTAAGATCACAAAAACAATCACTCTCTCTCTCTCTCTCTCTTTCTCTCTCTCTCTCTCTCTGGTGAAGTCATAGGCTTGCCCGAAGCCAATCCGAAATGACAATTACAAATGATACATGTAAACTGTTGTTCTGGCACGGAAACCAGTTCTGATACCACTAAAAGATCTCTCTCTCTCTCTCTCTCTCTCTCTCTCTCTTGGGGGGCCGGGGTGGCCGAATGGTAGCGCGTTGGACTTCTAATGCTCGGGTCGTGAGTTCGTATCCCGGCTGGGGCCAAATATTTGTGCTGGCTTTTTCATCGTTGCCCCGTCTTTGATATCACCCGTATGTGGCAGAAAACGACGTTAAACCCCCAAACACCCACCCACCCTCTCTCTCTCTCTCTCTCTCTCTAGATCCTAGATCATGAGCTGCTTTTCACCTGCACATGCGTCAGTACATTTTATTTAGCGCCAAGTACCCACATTCACCTTTCAGCAATATGAATAACGTTCTCTTATCTGTGTATGATAACTCATCGTCATTTTCGCCCACTTCTATAGAAATTATGACATTATTTCCGCTTACGATTATGTTCTGCATAGGTGCGTGCGAATAATTCATGCGTGATGTTGTTTGTGTATGGGTGATGGGGTATGATGTGTGTGTGTGTGTGTGTGTGTGTGTGTGTGTGTGTGTGTGTGTGTGTGTGTGTGTGTGTGTGTGTGTGTGTGTGTGTGTGTGTGTATGTGCTGTCCTTACTTTCTTTTTTTTTTTTTCTTCTTTTTTAATTTTTCAGTAGTATCAGCTCATGTAATGTAGCAACGGCAAGTTTTAAAATTGGTATGAATATGCCTGTAACTTCTACCGTTGTAAAATAAAGGTTCTTGTTCTTGTTCTTGTTCTCTCTCTCTCTCTCTCTCTCAGTCGTGAAGCCATAGGCTTGCCCCAAGCCACTCCGAAATAGCAGCTACAAATGATACATGTAAACTGTTGTTCTGGCATGGAAACCAATTAAGATCACACAAACATTCAAACACCTACCTCTCTCTCTCTCTCTCTCTCTCTCTCTCTCTCTCTCTCTCGCTCACCACTTCTCCATTGCAGTCTTTCCCCCCGTTATAAGCCAATGATAAAAGATTTATGTGCGACATAGTTCTGGCTTCGGAACCAATTTCCGCTGCACTGAGCAACGTCGACAGTATAGGCGAAGATGGGGAGTTATTTTCACAGAGAGCCTGGTCCAGAGTTCGCTATCTGGCTGCGAACAGATCAATCAATAGGTCTGGTTGAACACGCACAGTTTCTTTGTGCACGCGATCTTTGTCCATCCTGTTATGGCCTTCACGTTTCCGAGATCATGGGAGATAAGTGTTCAGACGGTAATTCTCATGAATTACTGGTGTTCGCAGTTCTTTTAGCACTGTTATTATGGGTGGGAGGAGTGGTGGGGGGACGGAGGGGGTGTGGGGGAGGGAGGTGGGGGGGGGGGCTGGAGGGGCGAGCGCGAGGCGAGTTGATTGCCACTTTAACGGCGCCGCCCAAATTTAGCTCCCTTAGTTTCTGTCTTTTCTGTCTTTGTGGTATTTTCTGTATGGTCTTTTGTAGTGGTCTTCTTTGCAGAGGTGTGTGTGTGTGTGTGTGTGTGTGTGTGTGTGTGTGTGTGTGTGTGTGTGTGTGTGTGTGTGTTTGCGCGCGCGCGCTTTCTATCATTCAACAGTTCATTTATAGGGGTGGGCGAGTGGGGGACTGGTGGCACGTAATGATGTTGCTTTATATATATTATTCTTATAACCAAGGGTACAATTGTTTGCTACTGAGCCGGCCATTTTCGCGTGGTTGCTTTCGAAAGATGGATAATGGCGCATTTACAACGTGCACATTTGCCAAAAATGTGTGCCGCATACAAGGGGGGGGGGGGGGGGGGGGGAGAGACAACGTCAATCGAGTCCTGTAAATCCGACACTGCTGGGACGAACTGCCGTGCGCTCACTGCTATCAATATAACCCGATTACAGTTCAGGTTCGGGCGGCAGAACTCTAGTGCATTAACAAACTGTGCTGCCGGGGCCCGGGGGTGGGGGGGTAGGGAGGAGAAAGTCCTCCCCATTATGATCAAGCACGATTTGGCCCACCCCGCGACTTCTGCAAGGGAACCCAATATCCACCTCGTCTGCTACAGCGACCTACAACCGCGGGAACAGGCCGCATTCAGTGTTGGCACATCTCTTAGGTGGGTTCATCGTGTATGTATGATACATTTTCTGAAGCTGCGTCTTTTCCCACTCGGTAAATTGTCAGTATTGTGTGATTATGTGTCCGCGCCTTACGTCCAGTCAGTTCTCCATCGCGAATACTCCTGTCTGCTTTTGATCTTTTTTTTTTTTTTTTTTTTGCTGAGTAACTGCCCACCCACGCTCTCTCTCTCTCTCTCTCTCTCTATTTATTTGCTTCCGTAGAGCAACGGTTCTGGGTGTGTGTCAGGTCCTGTTTCCAATCCGAATATTGCATCCCAAACCCGCCCCAGTCCATCCAACCCCTAAACCTCTAACGCACGGTGTGTAGTCAAAAATGGACGCCAGCGTTTCCGGTGCTACTCCTCTTCAAATGTAGCACCGCCAAGACAAAGTGTTTCCAATCAGCAGCACTGAGTGTTTCCAATGGACTTCTGTCTGTCGGCGTGACACTGAGAAACGGGGCCGTTTATCCACCAGACAACGACTTTGACTAACGCGGGGAGCCGGGGTGGTCGAATGGTAGAGCGTTGGACTTCTAATGCTCGGGTCGTGAGTTCGTATCCCGGCTGGGGCCAAATATTTGTGCTGGCGTTTTCATCGTTGCCCCGTCTTTGATATCCCCCGTATGTGGTGGAAAAGGACGTTAAACCCCCAAACACCCACCCACCCCACCCTTTGGCTAACGCGTTATTACAATGCAAAACCGGTCGTGTCCATGCCGTTATACTTCAAACATACGGCTTTGCGTGTGAGAAATCATCGTCAACACTTTTGAAGACGAGCAGCACTGGAAACACTCACGTCCGTTTTGACTAAACACCGGAGGAGGGGAGGGAGGAGGGGAGGGGGGAGGGGTAGGGGGCAGGAGGCAGGTGAATGGGTGAGATCACCTTACCCTGCACATTACAAACAACAGCAGCATTCAGGAGCACGGACAGTATCAAGGCAGCCACCAAAAGCAAGTTGTTCTCATCTCCCTGCTTCCACAAAGTGCTATTTGATCTGCTTTCTATTTTTGCTTGCTGACTCTATTCCTGGCTGGCTTTTTCGTCGACGGAGAAATCACTGGAAAGAAGACTCGAATTTTCTCCGAATTCGCCCGTGTGCCAAGTGATATACTACACCCTAAAGGTGGCCATCAAGGACAGCTTTCGGATAGAATTCGAACAGATTTAGGGCAGTTCCAATTTGGCAACTAGTGGAGCTTTCCTGTTTTTCAAATACAGTTTATTATGACAAAAATGGAAAGAGAAAATTGCAACAGTAAACCATGACACGTCATGATATGGAACACGACGGGTCTTAAAACCTCAGTCATCCTCGATGAAATTAACAAAAGAGATGGGAGACAGATGACGATTCAATTTTAAATATCTTGAATGCGGGCTCACAGATCACACACACACACACACACACACACACACACACACACACACACACACACACACACACACACACACACTCTCTCTCTCTCTCTCTCTCTCACACACACACACACACACACACACACACACACACACACACACACACACACACACACACGCACGCACGCACGCAGGCACACACACACACACACACACACACACACACACACACACACACACACACACACACACACACAGTCCCTCTCTCTCTCTCTCTCTCTCTCTTACACACACACACACACACACACACACACACACACACACACACACACACACACACACACACACACACACACACGGGCACAATTTAAAACAATTCTACATACTGCCTTTCTCCCGGGAGGAGAGTTGTCGCTGCAGCTTGCTCTGCTCCTGCTGCAGCTCCTGGGACAGAGTGGTGAACTTGTGCAGCAGCACCTCCAGCTCCGAGCTGCTGCTGGACGGTATCCGGGGGATGGAGTACACCGGCCCTTCATCGTCACTCATCGTCCCGGCGTAGGCCTCGTAATCCGAAGCGAACCCGCGCGAGTCAGGGGGTCGCTGGTGCGTGAAAATCACTTCCGAATCGGAATTGTAACACTCCGGAGAACGGCTACGCAACAGCCGGTTGTATCTGGATTTGGAGTGAAGCAGGTCCCGTAACCTTTCCTGAGATTTCCTGTCCTCGTGGTAAGCTCGGTAGGCCCCGGGAGCCGGGAGCCCTTCCCGATACGGGCCTATATTCATGTAAGGGGGCTCCGAGTACATTGAGTTCTCGTCCGAGAGGTAGCCCCCGTGAGCACCTTGATGCGTGGTAGCTAAAGGCATAGATTTCGATGGGGATTTCGGCGGCTGTTTTCTGCCCAGACCTTCTGGGATGAGGTATTTCATGTAGTCACGCTCCGGCAGCGGGTATCCCCCGCCGCCGCTGCCCCCGCCTCCCCCGGCCGCCACCATGGTGGAGGAGGGGCTCAGGTAGGATCCGGGGCTGTCCATGCCAGTCCCACGGTCCACGATGTCCTCGATGCCGTACGGGTGATCCTTGCTGGAACCCACACTACGAGGTAAAGATCCGTCACTGCTATTCCCACTGTCCAGACCCTCGTCCGTCAGAAGCCTCGCCTGGGCCTTCTCCGGCGAGATGAAGATGCTGGCGTACCGGGACGACGCCGGCCGCTCGTGCAGGGCGTCCCGTTTGGGCGGAAGGTAGTCCGCAGGGTGGAACGGGTGCTGCACGTACGACTCGAAAGCGTCGGGGCACTTCTCCGTCATCTCCAGAGCGGTGGCCGAGGAGGACCTGCCCTTCTTCAACACCACTATGGGCGGGTCCTCCTTCTCCGTCAGCGCCAGTGATGGGCACGACTTGTTCTTGTTGCAGTTTCTGCGAGTTCTGATGGTCAGCACAAGTTTCTTGGGGATGGACATGAGGATGACCACGTCGTCCAGGGACATGTTGCTGACACGCACGTTGTTCACCGTCAGGATCTCGTCCCCGACGTGCAGCAGGCCGTTGCTCTCCGCGACGGTCCCCATCTGGATGGTGAAGTAATTGAATTGGAAAAAGAAATGGGTGAGGAAGGTGCATAGCTTTGACAATAAATGATGGTTCTACTTGGTGGGCAAACCAGCATACCACAGAACATCCACTCAGTTCAAAAAGCTCTGATTATGATCTGACAAAACAACGTAGGACTCTCTCTGATTGGAGGGTGGAGGCGGGGAGAGCGAGAGAGAGAGAGAGTGAGAGAGAGAGAAAGAGAGAGAGATGGGTGGAAATTTAGCGTTATCTCTAGTTGATTGCCTACTGCTATGCATCGTCTTATCAGCACGAGGTGGGCTATTCGTGGACTGTAGCGTATACATTCGTATCCTGGCGTCTTCTAGGCAGACGGACAGACAAAGACAGAGACAGCGGTACAGACAAAAGGGGCAATGTACGTTAAACATAATACGAAGCATAGTCTACTCACAACCCATCCCCCGCAAAAAAAACACAAGAACGATGAAGGTTCATGCAGATGCTCCACGGACTGAAAACTCAACACTCTCCAATGCCCACACAATGTTATTTTGGATCCAGAGAAGAAAACCAATACTGTCCGGACAGTTTCGTTCTAAACGAAGACATACATTCCAGAAAGGGCAATGATTCCATTCTTGTGAGACACTAAACAAACACAACAGCTCACGTTACCCCCCCCCCCCCCTCACGCACACACACACACACACACACACACACACACACACACACACACACACACACACACACACACACACACAACTATCCCCAGCGCCTTCTTCCCTCTCCCTCCCGGGGAGCCAAGATAGCCTAATCGTAGAGCGATGGATTTTCAATGCTAGGGTCGTGAGTCGTATCGCGGCTGGAGCCAAATATTTGTTCTGGCATTTTTCCTTTGATATCACCAATACGTTATGGAAAAAGACAATTAACTTCCATTTACCCACCCATTCTCCCCCCTCCCCCCCCCTTACCTACCACACACACACACACACACACACACACACACACACACACACACACACACACACACACACACACAGAGACTACTGACCTGAATCCTGGAGATGAAGACCCCATCAAAGCGGTCGAAGCCGTTGCCCTCCCGGATGTAGAAGCCGAGGGTCTGCCCGGGCCTCTTGATGATCTCCACGGTCTCCACAACGAAGGAATCGTCCTGCACCTCCATGCTCTTTATTCCCATCTCCAGCACGCCGCTTGCTGAAGCCCCGCCCCCTGTCCGCGCCCGCCTCGCGCCCTGCTGTTGCTGCTGATGCTGATGCTGTTGCTGAATCTGGTGGTGCTGGTGGTGCGGATGATGCTGAGGTGTGCTGTGGACTGAGGAGCTGTTGCGTGTGACGCTGATGACCTGCTGCTGCTGCTGCTGATGCGGGTGCTGGGGATGCCTGTCCTGTGCGTGTCTCTGCGCGACGCCTGTGCTGCCTGGGTATTGTTGGAGGTGAGGGTGGTGATGCTGGGGGTGGTGCTGAAGCGTGGCCGCGTTACCTGGGTGCTGGTGAAGGAGCTGGCGCTGCACGTGCACAACTCGCCTGTCCCGGTCGCCGCTGCTCTCGCTGTAGGTCATAATTCAGATGAGGCGGGTTAGCGAGTAAGAGGACCGGTGTTATAAAATTAAATTTCCCTTGTTTTCCTTGATTTTCTTTTAGAGTTGCTGAAAAGGCCATTTACCCCCCCCCCCCCCCCCCCCCCCCCGATTTTGGGGGTTTTGGGTGAAAAGAGACATGTTGAATGTGTTGATAAGTGGCAGACTGGACTTGATGGGTGACTGTGACCTATTTTTAACCATCATACTTGGGCATGAATAACACAGTGCACAATTTTGAACTATTTTAGTATGTGGTGTTGGCGTATCAAAATTACACTTCATTTTTGGCATGCAGCTTGTCGACATTATCTTGCTTCTGGAAACCATTGTCTGTGTGGTTTAGAAGAAAAAAAAAGTGCTTTGAAGAAAGCGTGCTGCCTGACACCAGTAGGCGCCAAATAGCATGGAGAAGAAAAAAAGTATTTTGTGACCTGTAACTGCGCACTGGTCGATGCCGGGATGGTGTGGTGGTCGTGCTGCTTCCGCCGCCACCATGCTGTTGTCGGGCCGCCGTGGGGAGTCCGCCCGACCCCCCGTCTACCACGGAGACGACACGCCGGTCGCCGCTCCCCGTCACCCCACCACCGACGCTGCCGACGACCCCTCCTGCTGGCGCGCCGCTGAAGGCGGGAGTTCCAGTGGCTGTGGAAACGTGTAGAGGTGAGTGATGCTGGTGTAGTTGTTGTTGTTGATGTTGTTGTTGTTGTTGCTGGTGGTGGTGGTAGTGTTGGTGTTGTTGGTGGTGACGGTGATGGTGTTGCTGCTGCTGAGCGCTGGCTGCTTTCTCGTCGACAGCCTGTTTGTCACGTGCTGGCTTCAACCTGTCAGGCCCCTGTGCCATCGACTGGTCCGCCTCCTCCTGCACACAACACACAGAGCAAAAGGTGAACAACAAGGCCAAACAAACAAACAAACAAACAAATCTTATTTCTAATTTCAACTTATAGACCTCCAAACAACAAGATCATCTATCATAAAAAGACAAACCAAACACTGTAGGCAGGTCGACATATTTTGTTGTTGCTGCTTTTCTCCCATTTTCCATCGGCGGTGCTCTTACTCCTAAAACCAATATACTGCTCCAGTTGCCTAACTGAGGCAGGCAGGGGGGAAGGGGAATGAACAGGAAGAAGAAGAGCAACAAGAACAAAAACAACAACAACAACAACAACAACAAAATGCTGCAATCAGGTCGACACATTCTCTTGTTGCTTTTCCATTTTTCCATCGGTTGTACTCTAACTCCTAAAGCGAAAATGCTGCTCTAGTTGCCCAACAAAGACAGACAGGAGCAAAGGGAAGTGACAAGAACACACAATAACACAAATACTGTTGGAGGATTCGCATATTTTTTTTCCTTTTATTAATCTTTTTCCTTTCACCACCGGTGGTACTGGAACTTCCAGAGCCAAAATGATGCCCTATAATGCCCAAGTGAAACTGGCAGGGGCCAAGGGAGCTTAGTACCCGGCGCGAATAATCATGTCATTTGCGTTAGGTGCCGGGCTGAGAAGGCAGTCAAGTCAAACTATGTACAGCTGGCCTACCAGGGATAGGGAAACACACGACAAACACCTGATGAAGGACCCCCCCCCCCCCCCAAAAAAAAAAAAAAAAAAAAAAACCAGCTCAACGAGCTCAAGCCAGAAATAAACACAGATAAAGAAAGAAGAAAAAAACACTCACACATTTGGAACGGGCTAACTCCAGAAATAGCATAATCGATCTAAAGGCAGACTGACCTCAAGCTATCAAATCCTGGACAAGCTGCGATTCGGCTTGGAACCAGTAGCGATTCTGCACTCGTACGCCTTGCTACCGTGTGGACCCGAACTAATAATACCATGTAACATAGACGCGTCGCGAGAAAAAAAAATAACCCAGAACCTGCTTTTAGACTAATCCGAGAGTAAAAAAAATCTTAACCGGTATAGCTTTGCACGTATTGGCAAGTATCTAAATGGACGCCGCTCCAACTCAGCTGTGAACAGAATTATGTGTCAAAGTTTCGAATTCCAGAAGTATGATCGAAGTGTCATTAAAACAACCAATACTTTCTTCTTCTTCTTCTTTTTTTTTTTTTTTTTTTGATACGCCGTTGCACAACGCAGAAGCTTATGCAACGGAGCAGTGTGTGTATGTGTGTGTGTGTGTGTGGGGGGGGGGGTAACGATCAATCTCCGTGCAGGCACACTTAAGCCGGACCACTACCGCACCACAGAAGACGCTCTTTACGATGCGGGAGTGCACATTCCAGATCGGGGCACCAGTAGCGAGAACCTCTTTTGACAGAGAATGAACAACTGTACTCCATTTCGCTTTGAACATTTTGGGCGCACGTGCCTTTTTTTTCCCCCAGCGAAGAAAGGAACAACCAAGAAACAACCGTGTCAGCGACGCTTGGTATTTCAAAACAACAAGCTTCTCAAATCAGCCGTATGTGCAGACATGCGAGGGTGGAGAGAGGGGTGAAGGAGGGGGTAGGGGAGGAAGGCTCGCAGTGGAGGGGAGGTGGGGGACGACAGTGAGAGTTAATCTCCCAGCACGAGCAATCGATCGCTTGCGAGGGTTGGTTGTGGAGGTCGGTCATCCGACAAACCTACTCCATTTTACCTCTCTCTCTCTCTCTTCCACCGTTTTCAAATAAAGTTATTTCAATCTCTCTCTCTCTTTCTCTGGGATATTCGTACGAAATGTGTTAATGCCTCTCACTGGCTTGCTTTTTGTTGTTGTTGTTGTTGTTGTTAATTGAAGGTTATTCGTCATGGTTTATTTGTTTTTCTTTCCTTTTCCCACCTTTTCTGTAGACTAGATTGTTGTTTGCTTGTTTTATTTTCTGCTTATAATGTCCTCCTACCCCTCCCCGCCCCCTCCCTCCCCCCCCCCCCCCCCCACCCCCGTTCTCATTATTATTGTAGAAAGTAGTGAGGATTACTTGCAAGAGACGCCTACAACTATTAACGTTTCATCATCATCATCATCATCATCATCTCTTGCAATAGTGAGTGTGAGTGTGTGAATATAGGATTGTATCAGTTTTAGTGAAACCAAGACAAGACTGAAGCCGGGTATATTTCAAAATACACACATCAAAAAACACACACCAATTAATTGGCATACGGCCCAATTGACTAAACAAAATCACTCTCCAAAGCGATAGGTGACCTGCATGCCAAGAGATCATCATCGTGTTCCTGAATGTAACTAGCGGAAGAAAAACAAACAAAAAGCACACTTAGGGCACATGTGCTCTGTGCCGGTGTGTGTCAGAGTGAGTGAGTGAGTGAGAGAGAGAAAGAGAGAGAAAGAGAGAGAGAGAGAGAGAGAGAGAGAGTGTGTGTGTGTGTGTGTGTGTGTGTGTGTGTGTGTGTGTGTGTGTGTGTGTGTGTCTCTCTCTCTCGTTACTTGCCTTTGCCCCCCCCCCCCCCCCCAAAAAAAAAAAAAAAAAAAAAGGAAAAAAAAAAGGATAAGAAAAAAAACCGCCTCTCCCTTCACTTCACTGATCCGGCATTATGGCTCAGTGGCTATATGTACTATACTTCACAAAAGCAACCTCTCTCTCTCTCTCTCTCTCTCTCTCTCTCTCTCAGAGAACGCACTGCAAAAGCGCAGGCAGTGTGCGTGCGGCTGTAAAGATCAACTTAATTAGTTCATCGAACGCCCCATAACAGCAGATGTCGGTGTGGTGTTGGGAGCACAGCACTGTGCTGCAAGTGCAAAGCTAGTACACATGGGTTAGACTGTGTTGATTTGCCGTTATGTCATGCCACAGACAAAAACTGACACCGCATTACCCGATATTCATCAAGCGCTCATCTTTGCTCTTACGTCAAGGCTGATCTCCCCCCCCCACCCCTACTCCCTTCCCCCCTCCCCCCTCCGCTATTTTTAAAAAAACGCTTTTATTATCACTTTTATTTCGGCTGCAGTCATCCCTGGAAAGCGCGTCACCGCAGTGCAACGCCACTGATCTCCTAGATATTCAGCCAGCGCTCAGCTTTGTTCTTAGATCAAGACGGACACCTTACAACTGCATCATTAGCTTGCTTTACGTCCTATGGCTTTTGGCCCTTAAGGACAAGTTGTTCCTGGCGTGTGTCTTTGGCTGCTTGGCTAGGCGAGTGTCTTTGGGGTGTGTGAGGGCTGTTTTGCTTAGCTTTGGGCAACGTCAGAGGATCTTTGCTTGGCTTTTAGATGCCTGGTCTGGGTTTGTTTTTCAGTGCCTCAGTCTGTTCTGTCATCCGTACTTTTGCCTTTTGGATTATCACTGGGGTGTCCCCTCGCTTTTGGTTTTAGAACCATTTTGTCAGATCTGATCGGACGATCGCGTCGGCCAGGGTTCTCATTGGCCTATCACCTAGGGTTTGGTGTGGCCTGAGGAAGTCTACCGTCTTCAGTGAGTATTACAACTGCTCTTACTGCCCGCCCTTTTATTTCAGGAAATGTGTGTGGTTTCCCCGCCGCGGGAAGCGCGTCGCCGCAGTGCAGCGCCACCAATCTACTGGTTATTCATCCAACGCTCAGTTTTGTTCTTAGATCAAGACGGACACCTTCTTAAAACTGCTCTTATTGTCCTTTTATTTCGGGAAATTTGGTTCGTTTCCCCTCGCGGGAAGCACGTCGCCGCAGTGCAGCGCCACGTATCTACCTATTTTGAAATTTGCTGGGGGAGGAAAGCCGGAGGACTGCTTTCGTGGCCCGTTATCTATGGCTGTTTGAACTGGGCCTGTTTGTGTAAGGTCACGATTTTGTTCGAACAAACATGGAAAACAGCTTTTTTTAAAAAACCGCTCCGGTTAGTTAGTTAGTTATTTTGGGCTTAACGCCGCGCAAGCAACAATTTCTTACCAGAGTTTAAGGCTCAGAGAGTAAAACTATATCACAGATTGTATTGCACAAGTGTCAAAATTTTATAAAAGAGGTGTGGACGGACTCTTTCAAGAAGCTGAAGATGCTGTCAGGGGGGACATCCCTGAACACCACCTTCAGTGAGTCCGCAGAATAGTGCTTGTCACGAATCTCGCCGAGATCCGTGCATGAAATTAAAAAAAATGTAAAACAGAAAGAAAAAAAAACGCTCCGGAAAAATTAAGGCAAAAGCACCATGTAGCCGCATGGAGAAACACGGGCAAACACCATGTTCGCTGACCGTTCGGGCTAAAAACACTCCTGTGTGACATCAGTCTGACCTGTCTGCCACAGTCAAGGATGAACCGAATGTGGGCGACAGTACCCGGAAGCATTCCTAATGACAAACAGGTTTGTTCTCGTTGTTGCTGTTAATGTTGTTGCTATCGGGTTTCAATGTTTGTCATTACGGCAAAATACATAAAATCTGTCTATTTGTAAAATGCCCCGCGTTAAATTTCCTCAAAAGAGCACGTCAAAACTAAATTGCCCGGAAACATAGCCCGAAACCACTCCGCTCTACAGTTCCCTGCTGGCTGTAATGAAACTTTAATTAACATGACCCACAGACAGATCAGGGTGACATTTTGATGACCGGGCCAGAGAAAATCAATGTTGAGCTAAATTTACACCCGCAAACCTGCATCTAGGTTACTCTGGTTTCAAGCTTCAAATTCACCCTGACATATTCAGGGCCCGTATGTCATAGTCGCGGTTAGGGCTTTTAGCCCTGGGTTAGAGTCTAACCTCGAACTAAACTAGCTGTAGGGTTAAAGTTTTTTTTTGTATTTTTTTTTAAAAATCAAGAAGAGGGCCCATTCCAGCAAGGTGCCTATGCCGTTATAGAAGGATTTTAATCTTCCTTTCTTCGCTTTCTTTTTTTTTTCATTTAATTTTGCTTTTGGGTTTTTTTTGTTTGTTTTTTTTGTCCTGGTCTGGGTTAAACCCATAGCCGTGGGTTAAATTAACCTCGACTTTTACATACGGGCCCAGGTCTCGCAAGAAAAACAACAACAACAACAACAACAAAAATCGTGTGACCTGAGTCCAAAGCTAATGTTATGCGAAACCAGAGACATACATACAAGACACGCCTATAGAACTCAGTCCCTTGCGAAACCATTTCCCTAGTTTAACACATTTCGTACCGCGCATGAGTATATCACGTTTTGACTTTTTTTCGGTTTTGGCCCTGTATGTTATAAAATAAGGTAAGATTAATGGTTCCTTGACAAGCTTGACAGCTCTCACTGCAGCAAACACGAGTATAATCAAAGTGTAACTCTCCCACGAAGTCAGATTTAAATCCACGCATTGGACTTTTAATGCTCGGGTCGTGAGATCGAATCCTGGCCGGAAACCAAAATTTGTGCCGGCATTTTCTTCGTTACCACGTCTTTTGATGTCAACCTACAGCGATGGAAAAGGAACACCCACTCACCCACCCAAGATTAAAGTAAACCTTTTGGTAAACCATTCTGGCCTAGACAGAAAGTAGACTAGCAGTACTCCAGTGAGGCCTGAGCGGAAAGGAGACATTCATTTTTGTTTTAAAACTCCTGTCAGGTACGTGCCCTTGAATGGTCTGTGCCTGGCAATTTTTGTTTCTAGATTGAAGCATTTTCTGGGGGTGACTATGATGCCTGAGGCTAGTAGGGAATATATAGGAATTTTTGAGGATTCGTGCATTTGTTTTGTTGTTGTTGTTGTTGTTTTTCCTGCTGCCACAACTCTTCGCCAGTTCCAGTGGTGTTCCTCCCAGGTAATGGGTGGAATCCACGGAGGGCTCAAAAGCTGGGGCAATTTTTATTATGCATGATGATGGAGATGAGGATGATGGTAAGATGATGCTATGGAGGTCCGTACGGTTTGGGACTGCGGGACAGGGCCGCTTTCCACGCTTCCTGTCATAAATATCCCGGCATTAACCAGGCCCGGGAACTACGGCACCTGCGCTGCCGGCCGTGTAATCTATCCACATCATAAGACGTGTCATACCAAGGGAAGCATCCCCAAAGTCGCACCCGTGAAGTGGGTGAATCTCGGCTGTGTGGCGACAGCCTCCCCATTGGGCCCATAGCACACCCGCTCTGGGTAGGAGCCGACCTAGGTAGGAAAAATCCCGCTTGCCTCGGCTGGGACTCGAACCCGGGTCTCCCGGTCCATGGTCCGAAGTGCTAACCACTACACTACGGGGGCCGGTGGATTCGTGCATTTGTAGTCTTTGACCTGATGATCGATCGTAACAAGAAGGACCCACTCTGACGACGCGCAAATACAGGCACAGACAGACATGGGAGACAATGAACTTTCGCCACAGCAGAACCAAAACCCCTCCAATGAAACACACAAATATAATTAAGTTTGTATGAAAGCAGATCTTTCACATCCCACAGCCTTCACACTGTATCTGCCTTGGTACAGTTCACCCTGTGAGATCATTATCACCTCGTGTGAATCATAACGCCATTAGGGCCGTTTACTCAGCATAGCGACTGCAACGACACAGCTCTGCTTCGACTGTAACGTCACCTCCATCTAGTCTCAGCCACAGCTGGAAAAAAATTGTCGGAAAAACGTCAGCTATATCCTGGTGTCCTTTTTTCCCATGTCTTTGGTAGCCATCAGAAATCAAAATGACCCTTCCCATGTTTTAAACACTCTCTTTGCGGTCCTTCCCTCAGGCAGACGATTACGCGTTCCAAAGTGCCGCACGAAAAGGTCTCAGCAGAGTTTTATTCCGTCCGTTATAAACATCTTAAATACCCTGAGGTAGAAAGGTGTGTGTGTGTGTGTGTGTGTGTGTGTGTGTGTGTGTGTGTGTGTGTGTGTGTGTGTGTGTGTGTGTGTGTTTGTGTGTGTTGGCCGTTGCAGACTGTGATCAAATGGAGCTGGTGTGGAGGATGACGTCTGTGATGTTTGTGTGATAATTTTAAATAGTTATTTTATATTATACCTACCTTAATACCAAGACTGTTTTTCGTATGATTTTTTTTTTTTTGTAATTCATAGAAATCTCTAATTTAATTGTAGTGTTTACTATGTATTATCTTATGTGTATTTTTAATTTGATGTGTATCATTGTCTTTCTTTGTCCACCACACCCAAATTTCCCTCTGGGATAATAAAGATGTATTGATTGAAATTGGTTGATTGTAATTATATCTAAGCTGCTTTGAAATCTGTTAACAACACGCCAAAGATGTACACGTACAACTAAACTGACGATAATCAAACTCGGCTCACATTTCCCGGGAGCTACTTTGCGGGTGTGATCAATTGTTGACGTAGTGCTACGGTTCCACTTCGGAAGCTTACGAGTCACGCTCGCAGTGCACTGACGGGAGACGTGTCGACCTACTTGCGCGGAGTGGTTATCAGCTGTGGCAGAGATGAGATGAGAGACGAAATCGGCGCGTGCAGTCTGGGCTGCACCATGACAACGAGTAGACGGGTAACCCCCAACCATAACCCCAGACTAAACCTAACCCCAGCCACCTGTACAGAGGGCGAAGTACGCTAACTGAGCCACACTGTCACCTCAGTTTACGCGTTTCTCACGTGCACTGCTGTGAGAGTGACTGCGGCTCCGGTCGATGGCCACACTAGACAAGATCAATCCTGGATGGAGCAGAGTCTGAGCGACGCAAAGCGGGATTCGTCAAGCCGGCGGGTGGGGGGGGGGGGGGGGGGGAGAGGGGGGGGGAGAGGGGGGGGGGGGGGGAGAGAGAGAGAGATGAAACTCTACTGATTTTCCACGGATAAAAAGAGATTTTCCACGGATAATAAGAGGGAGGCAGGCAGACATGCCTTTCTTCTGTCTTGTCCTTGCAACATACTACAACTGCAAGTAGCTGCGTATTACAAAAGCAAACTAAAAAGTATAAATAATATGTTAAAAAAAAGCAAGTAACGAGAGAGAGAGAGAGAGAGAGAGAGAGAGAGAGACACACACACACACACACACACACACACACACACACACACACACACACACACACACACACACACACACAGACGGAGCACAAGTGCCCAAAGTGTACAAAGCAAAATAGTCTCCTTATTCTCCGTACGAGAGAGGCTCCTTTCGCACTCCCGCACTGTGAGATACTTTGAGAGCGGTAGTGGCACACACTAGTGCAGCTGCACGGAAGCGAATGGCCACAACTGTGACCGCCGCACAGAAAACAAGATGGCCACTGACCAGCCCAATATGTTGTTTCCATTTAATCACCTGCTGTCGTCACGGTCGTTCTTTTGTAATGCCATGTATTCGGGAGGACACACACACACACACACACACACACACACACACACACACACACACACACACACACACACTACACACACTCTCTCTCTCTCTCTCTCTCTCTGAATGGAAACAACTGACCGGGCTTGTCAGACCAATCTTGGTTTTGGAAGAGAGACGTCAAGTTGTTTTCTTTGAAATCTATGACGTTTTCCTCATTGGGATGACGCATAATACATTTGACGTAATAACTTTGACTCGGATACAATTCTTGCAATGAAAGCAGCCCCATGAAAATTGAAGTGTTGCTGCTGCGCAGTGTAAAGATCGAATTTATACCGGCTCAATGTGTTTAACAGACAAGTCTGCGCGGCGAACGTTTTTTCACTATGTGTTATGTCTGCTGCGCGCGCGCGCACACAGACACACACAGACATACGCGCGCGCGCACGCACGCACGCACGCACGCACGCACGCAGACTTGCGCGAGCCGCGTTTGTGCATGTGCTCCATTGAGACCTATGTGGTGTTCTCTCACTCTACTATGCTATTGAGTGAGAGTCAGTGGGAAAAACAAAGCTCACTACATCAATGAAACTCCCGCTTTCCCCGTCTACAAATAGAGAACTTCCGAAAAGTGACGACACACCCCCACGTCAATCAAACATGACGCCGGCAAACTGACGCTGATACAGTTTTGCGTCAGTGCGCGTGTGCCTTTTCTGCGATGTTTGTGAGGCGTGTGGCTTGTGTAAAGGAAATGTGCTTCGAGTACAAATTTTCGAGTCAACTGACGACAACGGCTGCAGTGAATTTTTCTAATTTTTTTGTATATTTTTTATGGCACCCCAGGCTCATTATCTATGTATAGTAGGAGCGATTTTGAGATCTAAAGTGTGTTCACCAGCACTTTCACCAGGTACGGTTTACGCCAAAAGTATAAAAGCGACAACCTCCAAAATTCACTTAGTTGAGAGTCCGTATTCATGCTATCTATATCCAAAAAATGGAGTGGTTTAGGTAAATATTACGCCTTTAAACGCCAGAAAGCCACTTTTTTAGAAAAGTACGATAACTCGCAAATCATGTGTGCAATCGTACCTGGATCGGGCCTTCTATTCAACAATCTTGATTCATTTAGAAACCCCAAATTTGAAATCGATCGGTTCAGTATTTTCTGAGAAATAGGCATCTGAACTGGGTTCACATGCAATGTCAACTCAGGCTCGGTTTACATGAAAACTATAAGAGCGACCATTTTCTAGTAGTGAGTCAATTCAGAGTCCGTATTCAAGCTATCTACTGCCAAAAAATTGAGTGATTTAAATAAATATTACGCCTGTACACGAAAGACAACCAACTTGTCTCAAAAGGGCGATAACTCCCAAATCACTTAAGCAATCATCACACGCTTGAATCGTCTAATGTAACATTTTGATAAATTTGGATACCCCAAATTTGAAGCCATTCGGTTAAGTATCTTCGAAGAAACGGGCCCGGACACAATTCACACACGCACACACATCCGCACAGACGGCACTCAGTGAGGAGGAGAAGCGCGTTCGGAACAGCATACATGCCAGCATCGATGACGCAGGTTTTCTTACGTCATTGTCAGAGTTACACTTGCATAATCGTCTCTGCGGGAGATCGGCAGTGACGTGCGTTTGTACCACAGATGCTTGCCTATGAACGTGGAAATTTTAGCCCGTCCTATTATGTTGTTTCCATTACTATGGAAACAACATAAAAACGCGCCAAGCCTTCTCGATACACCGACACGGGCTTTTCCCTGTATACCCTGGCTACCAGCAGAAGGGTAGGGTAGGGGGTGTCTGTGAGTGGAGGGAGGGAGGAGGGGATCAGCGGCGCTTTGAGGACACTTTGTGGCCGCCGCCTAGAATAATATGCAGAGGGGGGAACTCAAACACTCCATCACCGCCCTCCTGCCTCCAATCCGCATCAATCTTCCTTGTCTTGCCCGGTCTGGCCGGTGAAGCATTAAAAAGTGGGCAGAGTCAATAGTCCCCCCCCCCTTCACCCTCCCGTATCCCCCATCCCCCTCATCCTCCCTACCGCTTTCAGTTCAGCTTTACTTTACCGGCCCTCCCCAACGTATTGCGATTAATATCAGTCGGGGGTGGGGGGAGGGGGGTCGAAACAGGAGTTTTTTCCCCCCTTTTTCTACAGTCTAGGCATCATCTCACTGTGTCGTCTATTATTATTATTATTATTGTCTTTTGTAGCTTCAGCGACGGCAAGAATGGAAACTGGATTGCTAGACCAATGTCTTGTTTCTGTTGTAAAATAAACGTTCATTGTCACTGTCAGTGCCACACTGACAGGGAAACGTTCGGAGCTTCGACCATCAGGCCAACAATACCGCGCGCGTCGCCAGTCATCGACGTGGCCTATTTTGATATATCTTGACACAAGTGACTGTTTTTGAAGCACGGGGTGAGGGCATGCCATGAGTAGTTTTCCAAAACGTTCCTGTATGCCAGGCAAGCGTGTTGAGGCTTTAACACGGAAGGTGGTGCAAATGTCTCGCAATCGCAGTACTGCCATAAAACAGACATACACGCTGCACAAACGTGCATAACCGAATGCTAAAACACACTTATCGGCACACAAAACAGCTTACGACACAATCTTTGAACCGAGATTAACTTGTCTCCGCTGGCGTCCAGTAAGAAAGCCATTGGGAAGCTTTTCTCTAAACGGGCAGATAGGCTGAAGGACCATGAATATGTAAATTGAAGACTCAGCGTCGCCGCAGTAAAGAATTGCACCTATTGGGAAAACCAGCTCCGAGAGGTTTGGCCTGGAGTGAAGCCGGAGATGGTTAGAAGGTCAGAGACTGCCTACTCTCTCTTGACCGTCACTGTGAAATATTGACGCCTCATTAGCTATGCGACACTCAGCGCCACCACGCGGAGTACAAGGAAACGCATAGTATAATTATTAGAAATGAACCGTTATTCTCCAAGGATACAAAGATCAAGTGCCAAGAACTTTCTTAAATGCTGTCCTTGCTAAGGCGCGCGCGCGCACAGAGAGAGAGAGAGAGAGAGAGAGAGAGAGACGCACGCACACAGGGCAATATCAAATGTTCAGTACACGGATACAAAAAAAAACAACCACCAAACAAACAAACAAACAAAAAAACCGATGAAGTCGACTTCACGGCACCATTCCTAATTCCTAGGGCTTCATACAGGGAAACATTCATTTGTTGTGGAACAGCTGCGCTGGTGACTGCACCTGCACGCTCAAAATAGTCTTTCGTAGAGATTAGTAGAGCCCCGAATGCAACACACTGACGTTTAATGGCCGCGCGAACGAGGAAAACTCAGTTGTCCGTAAACGACGTCCGGCATTTTTCCTCGTCAGCTACACGAACACAGTGCGCTACCAGGTCGAGTATGGCCGCAACGCTGTCAACGGTTACTGCGCTTTTGACTTCAGACACTGGCAGCTCCACGCAAGCTTGTCTGTGGTTGTATTTGTGATTGTCTGTAAGTGGTATCATGCCAGACACCACCACAACCAGGTCATGGACTAATCGGAAAGATCCACCTCAGCCCTGGGGTATCCTGCGTGCTGTCCCCAACCCGTGCTGTGCACGTGATTTGTCGGGATGGTCCTATGACTGAAAACTGACAGCTTAGAACTGACGATCAGTCGGCCTGAACCCTTTCTGCACTAACGCTACCATCACTACGCCTGGCATCAGCTGCCTGGATCCCGTGGTGACATTGCAACATGTGGGCCAGATGAATTTTATATTTAGGGGAAGTGCTGCTTAGGTGTTGTACTTTACTTTGACATCACCATCAGCGGGTTGCCAAGGAAACCTGTCAGCAGACATGTTGGAAAGGGAGGAAAACTGGTACTGTACTAGGTCACAGAGCAGAATTCAAATGAGGCAGGCAAGGGAGTAAGGGGGACCTGCACTATTAAAATGACTTTCCCTGTGCTTTCGTGAGTTGCTAAAAGAGCATTTGACTCCAGATTTTTGGTTTTGGTGAAAGGAGGGTTGTTTGATGTTTAGAAAAATGGGAGCGTTGACTTGAGGGGTGACCTATTTTTGGCCATATCGTTGGGCGTGTGCCAGGGCATGAATAACAGAGTGCACAGTTTTGTTTACGGGGTCGGGAAGGAGTGGGTGGGTGAGTATTTTGGGGTTTAACGTCCTTTTCCACCACATACGGGTGATATCAAAGACGGGGCAACGATGAAAAAGCCAGCACAAATATTTGGCTCCAGCCTGGATACGAACTCACGACCCGGGCATTAGAAGTCCAACGCTCTACCATTCGGCCACCCCGACTCCCCAGGGTCGGGTAGGACGCCACACCGGCAGAGTATGAAAATTACGCTGTCCAGCATGCAGCTTGCGGACATGTATTGCTTCTGGGAACCGACCATTGTGTGTTTTGGTTTTCAAAATCGTTTTCAAGGACTTGTGCTGCCTGACATTTGTAGGAGCCAGAGAGCAGCAAAAAGTTGTATTATGTGACCTGTAGTCGTAGCTCGGGTAGAATGAGTTAAAATCTTAACCGTTAATGGGGTCTTTAAAATCGATTCTCATGATAACTCTTTCAGAAAAAAAAAAAATCCACCCAAAGACATGTCCCTACCGGGCAGTACAGCCGAGCTGAGAGCCGGCGTGAGTGGGTGTAAAATATAATGATTAACAGTTGCTTACAGCTGCTCGGCGGCTGTCTAGCTGCGCGTCCATAAATGTCAGGCCCAGATATAATACGGCCGGCACACTCACACACACACTTCGATCCATTTTTTCGAGGGGCTGCTTGGCACTGCGGGGGAGGTCTGCTGCTAGTGCTACACGCTGGAGCGGAGAGTGTGGGAGACGACATAACAGGGCCATCTCCGCAGAGAAGTCTACAGAACATAATTAGCGAGAAGCGGCTACAGGAGAATCAGTTTCTGAGCGTGATAATGGGAGGTATGAATACTATGATCATATATACTTTGCTATAAGCTAGAGGTCATTTTGTGTGTTTGAGTTTACAAGAAATTAGAAACCCAGCTCAGAAGTTGGTTTCTTTTTTGTATTGACTTTCTTCATACCGAGAATGAGTCATGGTTTATGTATGTGTTTACAATAAAACTTAAGACACCCAGCACAAACGATTTTTATGACATGTTATCAAAAATTATACAGGGCGATCCAGCACAATAAAATCATCAAACATTTAGGTCAAGAACTCAACTCCGCCCTGTGCAAGGCATGGCTGATTTCCTGAAGGAACACACACACACACACACACACACACACACACACACACACACACACACACACACACACACACTTCATCCATCCATCTCCCACGCCAACCCTCACACACACACACACACACACACACACACACACACACACACACACACACACACACACACACACACACACGCACACACACACACAAAGTCCACCATCATACACACATGCATACACATGTAGAGAGAGAGAGAGGTGGGGGTGGGTGTTTGGGGGTTTAACGTCCTTTTCCACCACATAGGGTGATATCAAAGACGGGGTAACGATGAAAAAGCCAGCACAAATATTTGGCCCGAGCCGGGACAATAAAGTTTTGTAACAATAAAGTTAAAAATAAATACTGACATAGCTCTACATTGGTTAGAAAAGAGGGGGACCAGTTCGAGAGGGGGCCTATTTTGGATGCGAGGGGGGACCAAAATCGCCCAGGGGGACCAGTCGAAAACGAGGCTGGATGTCTAAGGGGGGGACCATTATAGAGCAGTTTTTGCCACGAATTGGTCCCCCGGGGGACTACTTCAGAGGGGGGACCGGACCGGATGCTACACCGGCTCCCCGAGAGAGAGAGAGAGAGAGAGAGAGAGAGAGGTGTCATCATGTCACAGTGCAGTGAAGCGTGGACGATCTAGTGGGCCGGCTCTGATCAATAATACGTTACGCTGTTATGGACCCAACAAAATCAGCACACACCGCCACTGTAATTATCGACGGGTTGATTAACATGGGACAATACTGCACTCGCAGCACCGGGTTCAAACTGTCGATCAATTAATTCTGGTGGTGGGCTTCGCGATGTAGGAGATGTAGGTGAATTCAATGACGCAAAAAGAACGCGAAAACAAGGCAGAACTGAGTGCACTGGAGTGGAAGGTGAAAGCACGACATGTTTCAATTCAGTGTAGCGGCTCAGCTGACCTGGCGGGCCTTTTAAACGTTTCAACCGTACCAATCTCGCAGATCAGTTTCGTTTTTCAGGTTTTGTACGTTCACGTCACTAGACACACCAAAGAAAGCAATATTAAATCTTGCTAAGTTACTTATGGTATGGTATGGTATGGTATGGTATGGTATGGTATGGTATGGTATGGTATGGTTTTTCAGGTTTTGTACGTTCATGTCACTAGACACGCCAAAGAAAGCAATATTAAATCTTGCTAAGTTAAATATGGTATGGTATGGTATGGTATGGTATGGTATGGTATGGTATGGTATGGTATGGTATGGTATTTCAGGTTTTGTACGTTCATGTCACTAGACACGCCAAAGAAAGCAATATTAAATCTTGCTAAGTTACTTATGGTATGGTATGGTATGGTATGGTATGGTATGGTATGGTATGGTATGGTATGGTATGGTTTTTCAGGTTTTGTACGTTCATGTCACTAGACACGCCAAAGAAAGCAATATTAAATCTTGCTAAGTTACGTATGGTATGGTATGGTATGGTATGGTATGGTATGGTAGACCTCCTCGGCGCACGTATCGATCTCTACCGAGATGCTCAGTCATGGCGCCGAAGGGCTGGAGGACGAAGCAGTGAAAGCCTGCTGCCGCTAAGCGCTACTTTATGTGCAAACCCCCACCCTGCTATTCGCTCTGGTGGGTGCGACAGTATTTCTGTTTTACCACGCCACAGAAACAGTAAAATCGTGTAATAAGTCATATTATGTACATGATGTAATGATGTTGTTGTATGTATCTTGATAAGAAACTGATGTGCTTTTTGGGTTTTGTTGTAATTTCTTCAGCTGTATATTTTGTATATTGATGTATTTTGTTATCACGTCCATAGTATTTAGATATTACTCCGGCCGACCCCAAACGTGGAGGAAGGAATCAAATCTTTGAATCGTGTGTCTTTGAAGGAGGGAGAATGAGGGGTGAGAGAAAGCGGGAAAAAAAGAAAGGGGGAGGGGGGGGAGGAGGTGTGTGTGTGTGTGTGGGGGGGGGGGGGGGTGCTTCGTGTCCATTACGAGGTTGATTTCAAAGACAGGGATCATGGGAAAAGGTCTGCACAAATTTCCAGTTGATGCTGCGGGGATCGAACCCAAAGCCCGTTCCAATCCAGACACAGAAGCTGAGCCATTTGATCTACTAGTATTCTGACCCACAGAGAGAGAGAGAGAGAGAGAGAGAGAGAGAGAGAGAGAGAGAGAGAGAGAGAGAGAGAGAGAGAGACAAAGAGAGGCAGAATATTACTACAATAGCAACCAATGCAAGAAAAGCAACAATTTAATTATAACGCACCACTCACTATTTCAAAAAATTCGTGGGTGGTTGCAGGGGGGGGGGGATAAGGGGGAATAGAGGAGGAAGCGGAAATAGAGAAAGTTTAAGTGCCGGGAGTGGAGTGTGGTGTGGGTGGAATAGAATGTACAAGTCACGATCCTGCGGCGGGATTCCAGAAACGCAACAATCCCCACTCAAGCCACGCAACACGAACTTGACTCCGCGACTTTTCCAGGCCTCTCTGGACAGCCTGACCTTTCCCCAGCCACGACGTGACGGTGCCTCTCAACAATCACTCATATCCATCAGAGGCAAAACGTGGGAGTCTCAGTCCCGACAATGTTAAATAAAATCCAACAAATCGATTGCCGTGGCGAAAACACGGTGTAGGCAGTGACTCTTGTGTAAGTTATAAAGTTGTGATTACAGCTCCTCTACAGCAAAGGTGGGTGGGTGTTTGGGAGTTTAACGTCCTTTTTCACCGCCCACAAATATTTGATCCCAGCCAGGATTCGAACCCTCCAAAGCAGAATGTTTATTTATCAGAAGGAAGCAAGGGTAACGACGGCGTGGGTTCCAATTCGTCGGCTGTGATTACGTTTCTCATTCACAACAACAGAGCGGTTTACATTCATTCAAAGGATTGGTTCGTTCTTCCTATGCATAGGGGAGCCGGGGTGGCCGAATGGTAGAGCGTTGGACTCTCAATGCTCGGGTCGTGATTCGTACCCCGGCTGGGGCCAAATATTTGTGTTGGCTTTTTCATCGTTGCCCCGTCTTTGATATCACCTGTATGTGGTAGAAAAGGACGTTAAACCCCCAAACACCCACCTACCCACCCTTCTTATGTATACTCGTAACATGCCAGAGTGGAAAAGGACAATTGAAACTGCCTTGTCCATCGTACTCTGTGTGCGTTTGGAACAGTTTGGCAGTCTGATCTAACTGATCCCACAAACGGGAGACAAAGCGGCAAAGCCACTTCTCAGAAAATCAAAAACAACAACAAAACTGATTATGTGGGTGGTTGGGTGGGTGGAGATGAATGTTAGCGATTTTGAGATTTTTTTTCCATGTTCAGGTCCCAAAAACAACTTCTGTGAACGTTTCACAAAGCACTGATATAAAAACAGCATTTACTATTTGCTAAACTGGCATGATTACCATTTCACCATGATTACCATTTCACCATGATTACCATTTCACCATGATTACCATTTCACCATGATTACCATTTCACCATGATTACCATTTCACACGGTTACCAGCCACTCTCTCAATATGGCCGATCTTCAACAGCAATTTTTCGGCAAAATTCATGTATCTCAGGCGTACGTACACCAGGCTGCAGAAGTACTTTTCATACAAACAGAAGGTTTGTTTCCCAATCATGCCAAAATGCCCCAAATCACCCTTCGTCCCCCTTTTGTGGGAGCCCATCACAACTGTAGTTTTGTTGTTATTTTATTAGGATTCTAAACATCAGTCACGAAGAGGTGAGCGGTGGTCTAATAGGTAGCGCGTCGGATTCAGCCGCTGCGCTACTGAACGGCCGTCACCAATGTCATGGCGATGAAGCGTGGGTTCGAGCCCAGGTCGAGTTTGTGATATGTGATACCGTTTTTTTTCCTGGCTGCCGGGCTGCTCATCGGGGGTTTCTCTCCGGGTTATCCGGCTTTCCTCCCCCAACAAAATTGAAAAAAATATAGGATAGGTATTGGGTTGCGCTGCACCGCGGCGACGCGCTTCCCCCGGAGGAGGCAGCTCGAATTTCCCGAAAGGGATAATAAAGTAGTAGTAAAAAAGAAAAAGAAAAAGAAAAAAAAAAAGGCAGATGGTGTCAAGCAGTGGACTTTCCACCTCCGACGCACAAGGAAGATACATTGTACAGGCGAAGAATGCCCTACTTCCCCCACACGCACGCCTTCGTCACTGACCTTTGTGGACCCGCAGCCAAACATAAAAGTCTTTTATCACAATGCAGATTTTCTCACACAGAAACGCAAAAACAAGCTATATACCATCCTGAGTGAATCCGTGGGAGACAGTTGTAAGTGTTTCACATTATTTCGAACTGCTGTAAGCGTTGTCCTATCGAGGATAAGAACAATAAGACAGAACATTCGATTTCTTAGGGCTAATGACCCAGCTTGTGAAATATAAGGAGCACTTTGTAAGAACGCGTGGTGTATAGGACAAAGGACGTGTAAAACTCGCATTAAAAACATTTTAAAAAATCGTAGAGCACACAAGTGAGTAGTGGAGAGATGCAATGAAGCGAAACTGAAATAAAAATGCAAACAAAACAAGCGATTGCACGAACACACGAACAAGGATTAAGAGCAAACAAAAACAAAAACGATAAATAAATCACAGAAAACTTCAAATAACAGCAACAGCAAACTCTCCCTCTCTCTCTCTCTCTCTCTCTCTCTTGTTGTGTACATGCGTGTGTATTTTTGTGTGAACTCTGTCCAGCGGTATGTGTGTGTGTGCGTGTGACTTACGATAAGGCATTACCCAGTGTTGACTATGTAAAACTCACCCCATCGCTATGGACAAATGTCTAAACAATAAAACCTCTCTCTCTCTCTCTCTCTCTCTCTCTCTCTCTCTCTCACACACACACACACACACACACACACACACACACACACACACACACACATGAAAGCCTAACAAACGATGGACACTGGCACAGAAACTAGAGGACTAACGTTATTCTCAAATAATCGTTTTGTTTTCCCTCCTCGAAACAAACGTCACACAAGGGAACAAGGTTTTACACGTGCTCGGATCAGCATTACATTGCTTTGAAAAATAATGTGCGGCTGCAATTGCAACGTCCGATGGGACCTGCTGTCCACTTGATCACCGTGCAGCCAGTCAGCAATTGGAACACGAAGAAAGATGGCTCTGCACTCAACGACCGGCGTCTACATTCTGGGTGTCGTTGATCACTTTGGGTGGCAAAAAAGGCACAATGGAGCAAGTGTATCCATCATCATGTACTCGCTAACTGTGACTGGATGCGATGTCGACTAGTACATGAGTTAAACACTTATATTGTATGTTTAACAGTCTTCTGGGAAGCCAGCTTACGTTTTGTAACAGCTGCGATGAATGCGAGACAACGCTGTCTACAGGCTGTGCAAATCGGCGAAACTTCAAATTCTCCTACTCGTCGGTTTACTGTGTCCGCAACACTAGCTCACTCCTTGTGATATTCGCGTCGCGTGTACCCTTCTGTTGGCTCAGTACCAGCCTGTGAGATGCAGTCGCTGTGCAGTCCACATGGTACAATGTTAGACACTATCAAAAGGCTTTTGGTATATATTTTTACAATTTTAAATTGCTCCCCCGTTTCTGATATTGGTGCCAAGGATTTAAGGTTTTGGTGGTGACGTAAGTTAACTGCGTGCCCACTTTACTGTGGTGTTTTTGTATTGTTTGGGTGTCACCTTTGACACCTTCAGGTATGGCCGATAGTATGCCGAAGAGCTCGTAAAGACCGAAACAGCTGTTCACACTGGCCACTACACAACCTGGACCCCTTTTCAGGGGACCAAAATCACATTTCCATTGCATCCATTGGAGCTATGAGTGACATGCTGGGTAATACGGCGGGGGGGGGGGGGGGCGGGGGGGGGGGGGGGGGGGCTTCACCAGTCTTCCCTCCTCTCAGTTTCCTTTGGTCTCCATCCCTCCCTCCCTCTTTCCTATCATTTATTTTTCCTGTGCTAGCATCAGCTAGATCTAGTGATCACTTTTCCCATACAGGCACAATTCTCTCCCTTGCAGCGCCCACGTACCTATTCGTTCCCTCAGAGTGCTACCAAAAGAGCTCAGAAATTCTTTCTGAGCATAGAATTAATGAAAGGTGGACCTTTAAGCCTGAAGCGAAGGTCTCTGTGTGTGCTCCATGTTCATGTTTATGCGTAACTTGAACACCAAAGGCAATTCTCTAAGCTGTCTCCGACAATAAAATGATATGGAACTGAACTGGCTTGGAAATTGAATCGTCTGCAATGCCATAAGCTTAATCTTAACGTACATGCACTGATGTTGCCTCTTTTCTTGCAACAGCAACGGAGCATTAGAAATGACGCTTTCAGTTCCAATTTGCAAGATCCCCTTTCTTCTTTGCATTGTGCAAAGGATGGGTATCAATGGCCATGCCATGTTGCATTATGAGCGGAGAAAAATTAACCCCACAAACAACAACAGCACAGTATAGGAACGAAGCCAGGAAATCCACCTCAGCCGGGAGTAAACTGCGTACTCTGTTATACGGCAACCCCCCCCCCCCCCCAAAAAAAAAAAAAAAAAACCCAAAAAAAACAAAACAAAACCCACCAAACAAACAAAAAACAAAACAACAAACAAACAAACAACAACAACAAAAAATACATGTTGGTTCGGCTTTGGTCCAAAGCTGAACAGTGAAAATCGGCTACTATAGAACAGAATACAAACAAGTGCAGAAACTGGAAAAAAAATGTCATGGCGTAACTCGTACTACTAACTGGTTGATATACAGTATACACGTTTCACCTTTCGTGTTGCCTTTTATGGTATGTTCCGTTATTCCAGTATCTTTCAGAAATAATTTTCAAAGAGTTATCATTAAGCAAATCCTATGTTTGCTCTGTCTGTCACTGTCTCTCGCGGGGAGCCAGGATAGCCGAATGGTAGAGCATTGGACTTTCAGGGCTTCGGTCGTGAGTTCAAATCCCGGCTGGGAGGAGCCAAATACTCGTGCTAACCTTTCCCTCGATGCCCCGCCCTTGATATCACCCATAATTATGCGGTGGAAAAAAAAGGACGAGAACCCCTAAACATCCACGCATCCTCTCTCTATCTACACACACACACACACACACACACACACACACACACACACACACACACACACGGACAACATCACAGGCAACAGGTCATACCAATGGCAGTGATAATGACAAGAGGCGACGCCCGTTATTAAGGTCAAAGGCCAAAGGGTGAAAGGCCGTATAGATTTTTCTCTCTTCATGGGGACTCGGCAATTGACTGACTGAAAACTCCGACTTCGGACCAGATAATAGCGCCCCTTCTCTCTAGACCTCCCAGGCTATCGGCCAGCTAATCAAATTTCCTCGTCGAACAATTCTGTTGGCATCTGCAAAAAGTACCAGAAGTCGGCACGAAACGGCAGAAATCAGATTAGCTTAACGTCAGCGGCCTCGAAGTCCTATATGAAAATGTTTGGTTGTTTTTTCTGTTGTTGCTGTTCTTGATGATTTTGTTGTTGTTGTTGTTGTTTTCTGACAGAAGCTTGGTTCGTCGACTACAGTAAAATATATATAAAACATAACAAAACAAAACAAATACACCATGAAGAACCCCTCCCCCCACCCCCTCCATTCCCTCAACCCCCCCCCCCCAAAAAAAAAAACAACAAAAACAACAACAACAAACAAAACAAAAAACAAAGACAAACAAAAAACAAAAACAAAACCAAAACAACAACAAAAAAACCCAAAAAGCAAAAAAACAAAAACAAAACCCAACACACCCCAAAAACAAAACAAAAAGCACCACCACCAACACCGTCACCAAAAACAGCAACCAAAACAACAACAACAAAGAAAACCTCCCCCACCCACCCCAAAACAACCAAACAAACAACCCCCCCCCCCCAAAAAAAAAACAAAAAAACCAACAACAAACAAAAACAAATAAAAATATACAAAACAAATAAACAAACAAAAAACCCACAAAAAAAAAACAAAACAAAACAAACAACAGGCCTCACACGGCGACGCGAACATCAAGGACTGAAGAAGTCAGTTATACGAATTGCGTCATGGTCAACTGCTGAGTAGGAGAACTTGAACTTTCGCCGGTTCACAGACCCTGTACTGACACGGCAATGTCCCGCATTCAGAGCTCTACTAATCATTAAGATAGACTATTTCGCACTCACATGCGAAACTGTTCCAAAACATACGTTGGTTTCTGTGACTGAAATAGCGCGTTTGATAAAGACATGGTTGGTGTTTTTAAAACTGGCGTGCTGATCGCCATGTTAGATGTGATGACAAGTTGTCGCCGCGGCCCGGAGCGCCCCAAAACATCATTTAATTGCACCGCTCTATTTGTGGGGGCAGAGCGGGCTAATGACATTCCAAGACACAGACGACCAGCAGACGACAGCCGCGCCCTGCTCAAAATGCAGACAGAATTTGGAAATCATGCGATTTTTTTTTCTTTCGGGGATGGAAGTGGAAGGGGGTGGGGAGGGGGGGGGGTGATAAGGGGAGTGACCCCTGAGTTTTTGTCGGCCGTTAGCCGTTTCTTGTCGCGAGGTGCGAATTTCCGTCAATTTGATTGGATGGTTTGCTTCAGAGTGACTCCGTGTGACCAATCACACAATTGGAGGTGGTGACGTAGAGCGTTCTGACCCTTCTTCGTCTTTGGTATGTGGTTCGCCAAGACGCAAGAACAAGACTCTGTGTGTGTGTGTGTGTGTGTGTGTGTGTGTGTGTGTGTGTGTGTGTGTGTGTGTGTGTGTGAGCGAGAGAGAGAGAGAGAGTAATCGAAGTCGTAACTGAGTCACACGTGTGACAGAAAATGACAAAATATCGATTTTTTTCCCCCAGCGTGCATGTTGTTGCTACCAACGTGGCAGCTAAATCGTGTATCACAAATTTGCAAATATCTGGGCAGAGGAGGAAAACTCCATTCATAAACACAACCATTGACATATACTGTTTTCCCCTAGCCGGGAAAACTGTCCCATAAAAAAGTGTGACGGGAATTGACAGGAAATTGGCGTGCTGCTTCGACTCGCCCGAGAGATGTTGTCAGTTCGCGGCGCGCGGGTCCAGGGTCCAGGGTCCATTTCAAGCGGTAGAACATCGAGGGTCGGACCTCCCAAATACAGTCAATGGCTGTGGTAATAAACATGGCTGGAAAAATCTCTCTCTCTCTCTCTCTCTCTCTCCGCGGCTGGAGCCAGATATTTGTACTGGCTTTTTCATCGTTGCCCCGTCTTTGGTATCACCCGTATGTGGTGTAAAAGGACGATAAACCCCCAAACACCCACCCACCCTCTCTCTCTCCTTTAATGGGGGAGCCGGGATCGATAGCCAAATGGTAGAGCGCTGGACTCGCAATGCTCGGGTCGTGAGTTCAAATCCTGGCTGGGGCCAAATATTTGTGCTGGCCTTTTTCTCGTTGCCCCGTCTTTATCACCCTCAGGTGGTGGAAAAGGACGTTAAACTCCCATACACCCTCCCCTCCATCCCTCTCCTTTAATGACTCTGCGTAGTTTAGATTATGTAGTGATGCACTGTGAACCGTTACTGGACAGACAACCTTCGAGTGCACTGGTACATGTACAACAATCAAGCACTTGTCCTGCGGAACTCCTCTGCACCTGCACCGATAGGTATATTTGATTTTGGCCAGTAACCGGTATTGTCATTGTTAGCCCCCCACCCACCTCTTCCCACATGTAAATGGGCAAAATCGCCTGCACATTCAACAATATAAGTCTTGAGTTTCTCGTTCCTCCACTCCCAAAACTACAGTCCCAGAACGATTTTTTTGTCTGATTCTCTGCGCCGGACCTAACGGATTTAGGTCAGATAATCCTCGTTTCACGTGACCTTTAACCTCACGCTATTCATTTTCAGAGAAGTTGGTCGCACGCACAGCGCGGATTGGCTGAATTCAACAGGAGTTGCTGTCTCGTTCCAAAGGGATTACAGTGTGCTATTTTTACATTTGGCCATGTTGTACGGGCGACCTCTCTTCCCCATCAAATGCAAACTTGTGTGCTTCGGCGAAAATATAATTTTACTACCACAGCAGTATTTTGTTGGTAAAGCTAACCGTATCGTACACACAGGGGTAGGTGGGTGGGTGTTTGGGGGTTTAACGTCCTTTTCCACCACATAGGGTGATATCAAAGACGGGGCAACGATGAAAAAGCCAGCACAAATATTTGGCCCCAGCCGGGATCGAACTCACGATCCGAGCATTAGCATCGTACACACAGAGTTAAAAAGGATGCATGTATATGCAAATACGTCTGTGAGGTATAGCAACATAAAGTAGTAAGCGGGGTTGATCTGGCCCAGAACCGTCAAGTCCAGAGCAAAAACTCGTCCAGGGACACGTAATTTCTGCGGCACAAACACGCCACCTTCATCAATCCGTCTTGCCCGAGAATAAAAACGCCACACAATAACTGCCAGTTACAGTGCAAATCCATGTAATGGGCCAGGCGAGTCCTCGTCACACAACCGGGGCTAAAGAACCCTAACGCAAACGGCTTGCAGCTTTCTCTCTGTCAACACCACATCAATCAACTTCGGGTGCAAGACGCAAACATCGTCAAGAAACTACTCCATAATCTGCTTCCTAGTCTTGCCCCCCTTTTCCCCCAACCACTCCTGCCCCCTGATCCATCCCCCTCTCACCCCCTCATCAACCCCACCCTTCTCCTCGGGCCTCAACTCCGTCCTTTTCCTCCAGCACAGGGGCATAGTGAAGATGGCGAAGGGCGTTCCCGGTGCTACCATACATGATTCAAACACCGGCAGACCCCGTCCAACCAATCCCCATACGACTAGAGTGATCTTTGTCGCTTCTGATCTTCTTCTGCTCAGCCACTAACACGGTAACGTCAGTTCTTTGTGTGAATGACGTCGTGTGCTTTCAAGAATGCAGCTCGGCCTTCCCTCCGGAACAACTTGCCAGCTCACCTCACGTCAGGTTCTGCAAAGATCAAGACCTCCAAGCGGAACCTCCAGACACACACCTTCTCTCACTTCTAATTGCTTTAATCTTTGCTCCCCCCCCCCCACCTTTCACAACCACCACCAGAAGGCGTTGCAGTACGCAAAGAAGTTTTTGTTGTTTTCTAGAAATGGCCAGTCATCATCATCATCATCATCATCATGCTGTAGGTCCTCCAGGCTCCCAAAGAGCTTCCTAACATGCCAGTTTGCCTGAGAGCAATCCTAGCCAAAACTGTTGAATCAAAGAAGCGGCAGGCCAGTTTGCCTGAGAGCAATCCTAGCCAAAACTGTTGAATCAAAGAAGCGGCAGGAAAAACTCCGCCATCTTGAGTACTCCCTCCCTCCCTACCTCCCCCCCCCCCCACCCTCTCCTCCGCCACTCCCCTTTCACCTTAGCCATATGTCACCGTCGTAGACGGAAGACCCCCTCCAGCAGTTTATGGCTGGGCAGAAGACTTGGTCGGTGTTCAGACGACACGTGCCCGTTGCAGTATGCATGAAGTTCGATCAAGTGTTGACCTAGCTGACAACGGGCCCTCTGAACGCAGACGGTCTATAACTTATTGGGAACTGATGTCTTTGGGCGACGGGCGGAGGAGAGGTCCTTAAAGCCTGTCCGCGACTTGTTTTTCTCTGCCATCATCCCTTTTTGAATCAAACACTGCGCAGAAAACGATGACGTATAATCTCATTCACGGGTCGACCTAAAGAGTGTAGGGTCGTTCTTTCAGACTGGGGACACGATGAGCAAGAATCAACACAAGACAGCTTTTTGTCCCAATTCTGTGCGGGGAGCCGGGATAGCCGGATGGTAGAGCGTTGGACTCTCAATGCTCGGGTCGTGAGTTCAAATCCCGGCTGGGGCCAAATATTTGTACTGGCTTTTTTCTCGTGATCCCGTCTTTGATATTATTTATATGGTGGAAAAGGACGTTAAGCTTCAAAATACCCACCCACCCTTGTCCCTATTCTGTGCCAGTTAGCCCAAGCTAAAACTGAGACGATATCGGGGATCTCTTCAGAAAGCACAGAAGAAATTTCAGGTCTCCCTTTATATATATATATATATATATATATATATATATATATATATATATATATATATAAGAACTAAGGCGTCGCTAAAGCCGAAAACATGCGTCCAATCATGTCAATTTAAAAGTAGCGGAAGTAAGTAAAGACTTGTCCACTGGCATACAAAGCACACATGTCCTAGATCTAGGGAGCGCTCTCAGCTTTACTTACTTCCCCTGTGTGTGTGTGTGTGTGTGTGTGTGTGTGTGTGTGTGTGTGAATATTTAAATGCCGACGGAAAAACAAATGCAGGAACAACGAATCTACCCGGCGTGGCCAGTACTGACTTTGTTTTTTTCTGAATCGCGCAAGAATACGCTTGCGTCTTAATTAAACTAAAGTACTTCTAGCCGGACTTAAATTCAATCAGTTCGGTCGTCAGTTCACGCCTTGGTGAAACCGTAAGTCTCCAATACCAGAACTTGAGCTGCTCGAAGCAGCCAAATTTTACACACTGGATTAAGTCTGAAGTGCTGCGCTGATGACCAAATTCCGGTTTCCCCGTAGCGCTTTGCCACCTAGAACCTGTAAAAACGTGGCCGCCCAAAAAGCATTCAAAGGAGCACTGAGCTAGTTTAGGAGCTTATCCAGCACAAAAGCTCGTGAAAAATCAATGAAAAGCTGATTTCCAGAGCAAACTCAGCTTCGCACAAAAATTACACTGCGGAAATAGAAACGCCAGTTGTTCGGACGGACGCTCCCCGAGGAGCCAAATTTGTTCCATTAACTACAAGCTTTCAGCCAAAAAGTTCACCAGTGCTTTAGCTGCAATCACACACACACACACACACCACACACACACACACCAAGTAAGGCAAGCGGATTTGTGTGAACTGCCTTTCTGGCCTAAAGAGAAAGTAGACGTGCATTACTCCAGGCCTGTCAGGTGCGTGCCTTTGAATGGTCTGTTCATGGTAACTAGTAATTGTGTCTAGATTTTCTAGAAGCATTTTTTAGGGGTGACTATGATGCCTGAGGCTGATAAGGAATACACAGGCATTTTGAGACCCTGTGTATTGGTGTCCTTCGCCCACAACGACTACAAGCATTTAACCGAGAGTGATGAACTGACGCGTTATTCTAAAGACACCCAATTCGCCAAAAGCATCAACAGAAAGTGCCTCAAACCGGCGGCCATAATAACTCCCGTAGGTCTCATTTTCCCCGTTACATTGCTTCCGTCGGGCCGGTTACCATTTCTGGGCATTTAGCACCACGACTGAAAGACCCCTTGAGTGAAAGTGAGTGAGAGCGACATGGGGGCCATTGTTGATGCCTCGTTCTCACGCCAGTGTGATGACCCAAATTGTGCTGGTGTTGGGCGGTTTATTGCACGTGCTGATAGTTCATGTTTTGAAAGGAGTCGAAATACGCAGTCTATTACTGTAGGAGCATAGTTCGTTGGGCGAAGCTTGTTCCGTGTGTCGCTAATTTAATTTTTGAAGCAACAGTCTGCACTTTCGATAAAAATGTATGCCTGTAGGCTATAGTATGAGTTACTCCCCAGACAGTCGAGGGGTAGAGCGTTGGACTTTCAATGTTCAGGGCCGTGAGTTCAAGTCTTGGCCTGGGAGACAAAACTTTGGTTTAAACGCGTTTACTGCGATACAGGTTGTAGAAACATAACGATCAATGAGTATGGACAAGCACAGATTATGATAATGCTTAGGGTAGAACAAATACATTGTGACAGTATTGCAATGGCAGACTAAATCGACCCGTAATGAATTATTATGGTAGACCAACACTACAGGACAGACAGAGAGACAGAGAGAGGGGGTGGGGGTGGGAGCTTAACGTCCTTATCCACCACATACGGGTGATATCAAAGACAGGGCAAAGATGAAAAAGCCAGCACAAATATTTGGCCCACGCCGGGATACGAACTCAAGACCCGAGCATTAGAAGTCCAACGCTCTACCATTCGGCCACCCCGGCTCCCCGAGAGAGAGAGAGAGAGAGAGGCTACAACGTGATACATGTACAAAAAAAATTCTGTAAAACTCCCCTGGGCTGCGCTTAACTCTATTAAGAAAGTAAAAAAGTGCTGCACGAGTTATAAAATTCCGAACTTTACTGAAGATATTTCAGTTTTCTTGCATAGACACCTGTTACTGTGACGGAGTGTATGTGTTGTGGAGGTAGTGTGGCGGTGACAGTGTGTGGATAGTAAGCCGACGTTATGTTACGTCTGGACAGTGGAGCAGGAAGTGTTCGGATGTCTTTGCTGTGGCGCCGCAACTACCCGTTAGAAAGGTGGATTACAAGGTCATATTGGAGATTACTTTTTTTTTTTTTTTTTTTTGCTGCCCCAACTCTTTGCCAGCTCCAGTGGTGTTCCTCCCAGGTAATGAGTGGAATCCACGGAGGGCTCGGAAGCTAGGGCATTTTTTTTTAATTATGCATGATGATGCAGATGAGGATGATGGTAAGATGATGCTATGGAGGTCCGTGTAGTTTGGGACTGCGGGACAGGGCCGCATTCCACGCTTCCTGTCATAAATATCCCGGCATTAACCAGGCCCGGGAACTACGGCACCTGCGCTGCCGGCCGTGTAATCATCCACATCATAAGACATGTCATACCCCCAAAGGGAAGCACCCCCCAAACTCGCACCCGTGAAGTGGGTGAATCTCGGCTGTGTGGCAACAGCCGCCCCACTGGGCCCATAGCACACCCGCTCTGGGTAGGAGCCGACCTAGGTAGGAAAAATCCCGCTTGCCTCAGCTGGGACTCGAACCCGGGTCTCCCGGTCCATGGTCCGAAGTGCTAACCACTACACTACGGGGGCCGGTGTATTGGAGATTACTAATATTTAATCGGAGCCTGCAGTGAATCACATGAGCTGTACGGTCGCCTGAACCGCTTTGTGCTGGTTTTTTCCTCGTTGCCCTGTTTTTGATACTGGCCACCCTTGTGTGGTGGAAAAGGACGTTAACCCCTGAACATCCGCCCACCTCCATTGAGCGAAGGTTGTTCTATGTGTTGCTAATTCAGTTTTTGGAGGCAGAGTGTCAGCTACTGATAAAACAAATGATGCCTGTGTAGTGTGTACCAGTCTAGTAGGCTGTAGTATCAGTTCTTCCAGTGTGTAATTTGATAACTACGAAGCTGCGTACATGCCAATGAAATACACGCCCATTCAACCGTGCTGAAGGATCGTTGGATACTTTACAAACAGCAACCGTGCGCCATACGTTCTCTACAATCTTTCCGTTAGTACACGCGTACCTACAAGTGCGGGGTAGGTACACTGCCGCACGTGCTAGAAAGAGAAGAAATAATTTACTGCCATGTGCTCCATTGACTTGAACATTAAACACGTTGGAGTGCGTTGTGGTGTCGGACCAAAGAGCCTCTCGCTAACACTCGAACATAACAATAAAAAAAATACACCGCGGGAAATCGCTACAAATGCAGTTAAACAATGCCATAATGTTTGTTGACTTCCAGCTGGTCATCGCGGCAGTGGAGCCCGATGAAGCCTGAATTCCTGACAGACGCGCTGGCCAATGGCAACGTCAAACTACACTGCGTTAAACTTACAGCTGGAATTGTTCTGGACTGATTATGGAGCCGATTTGCTTTCTAGTTAGCCCCTCCCAAAAGCTGCGTAAGGTAACACGCCCAAACAAAATTGTTTTGTGTGTGTGTGTGTGTGTGTGTGTGTGTGTGTGTGTGTGTGTGTGTGTGTGTGTGTGTGTGTGTGTTTAAATGAGGACTATTGGTTTGAAGGCGAGCAACATATTCGTGCTGCTTCGCCGTTTTTGATATCAGGCTCAGAGTTCTTCTTCTACAGCAGATATTGTTGTTGCTATTGTTGTTGTTGTTGTTTTCTTGGGGTTGTTTGTTTGTTTTTAAATCTCTCTCGAAAAAATAGTTTTGCCGGGTCGGCGGCAATAAAATAGGGTCGGTCGGGTTACTGTAAGCACAGGTATTGTTTCCTTTGGCCGTATTACAGGTAGATCAATGAGGGATATGTATGTACTCACCCATGTTTTGGAGCTTTTTGCTTGCTGGGCATAGATCCGTCGTGCGCGCGCGTTTTACAGCCAACAGATGCCGTTTTCACGGCCAGTGTCACAAACAGACACTTGACAGAACTGGGACACACACACACACACACACTCTCTCTCTCTCTCTGGGCTCTCACACGTTCGCATGCCACTAGCAGTTTTCGATTTCGATCCACGGGAATGTAGTCATGTGATTAAAAAACAAGTGTGTGAGAGAGTGAACTGGCTTGGGCAAAATCGATTTTCAGACGGCCTGCGTTTAAATAGTGACAGCACTCGGAGCTGCGTGAGAGCCGCCGGCGACTGAGCTGTATGTGTACAGTAGTCCTACATGGCATATACAGTGTGTGTGTGTGTGTGTGTGTGTGTGTGTGTGTGTGTGTGTGTGTGTGTGTCTGTGTGTGTGTGTGTGTGTGTGTGTGTGTGTGCTATCATCTAAAAACTCTATAATATGCTGATTTAGTTAATATGTATGTTTTGATTGTAAGCGGACGTCACGTCTGTGTCGAGGTGCCGTGGTAAATGACCTGATTGTGTCCACACTAATGTGTTCTTTTTTCTTTTGCACGGTATTGTGTGAAAAATAAGAGAATAAAGTCCTGTGTGTGTGTGTGTGTGTGTGTGTGTGTGTGTGTGTGTGTCTGTGTGTCTGTGCGCGCGCGCGTGTGAGAGAGCGAGAGAGGGAGAGAGAGAAGTCGTGGTGAGGGCAACTGCAATTTACTACAGAACAATTATCTCCGTCGACGATTTCAAAAGTGAAAAAGTGAAGGAATTACAACCTCTATAAATCTTCAAACGACACTATATGTTATACCACACACACACACACACACACACACACACACACACACACACACACACACACACACACCAAGCTTGCTGTAAAGGCGAACATAGCCGTTGTTTGACAGTACCGTTACACGTGGAACCGAGAACTAGGATAAGCAAATGGCTTGGAACCGTCACCCAGCACAGGCAAATGACACACGATCGCTTCGAACTGGGCCATAGCTTGAATAATGGGAACGATTGCAGACCTGTGCAACACAATCCTTGAAAAGAAACTTTAAAAAAGAAAACTATTTTAAAAGAGCAAGCTTGCAGAATGCCGTACTCAGTTCACATACAGAAGCTAGACAAGTCTCCATGTATACATGTGCAACACAATCCTTTATTTTTTTTGGTAAAAAAAAAACCCACACTATTTAAAAGAGCAAGCTTGTCTTACTCCGTTCTACCTACATAAACTAGACAGTAATGTGCAACACAATCCTTTAAGAAATACTTTAAAAACTCACTGCTTTAAAAAAAAAGGCAAGCTTGCAGAATGCCTTACTCAGCTATACCTGCAAAAGCTACACAGGGATGCAAAACAATCCTTTCAAATACTTTACGAAAACACACTACTTAAAAGAGCAAGCTCGTCTAACTCAACTCTTCCTACAGGAGGGGAGCCGGGGTGGTCGAATGGTAGAGCGTTGGACTTCTAATGCTCGGGTCGTGAGTTCGATCCCGGCTGGGGCCAAATATTTGTGCTGGCTTTTTCATCGTTGCCCCGTCTTTGATATCACCCTATGTGGTGGAAAAGGACGTTAAACCCCAAACACCCACCCACCCACCCCTTCCTACAGGAGCTAGACAGGGATGTCCAATACAATCAAAGCTCGCAGAATGCCTTACTCAGCTCTACCTACATAAGCTAGACAGGGATGTCCAATATAATCAAAGCTCGCAGAATGCCTTACTCAGCTCTACCTACATAAGCTAGACAGGGATGTCCAATACAATCAAAGCTCGCAGAATGCCTTACTCAGCTCTACCTACATAAGCTAGACAGGGATGTCCAATACAATCAAAGCTCGCAGAATGCCTTACTCAGTTCTACCTACATAAGCTAGACAGAGATGTCCGACACAATCCTTTCAAAATACTTAAAAAAAAACAAAAACAAAAAAAAAAACATACTATTTAAAAGAGCAAGCTTGTCTTACTCAGTTCTACCTACGCAAGCGAGACAGAGATGTCCAACACAATCTTTTCAAAAATACTTCAAAAACTCACTGTTTTAAAAGAGCAAGCTTGCAGAATACCTTGCTCAGCTCTACCTACAAAAGCTAGACAGGGATGTGCAACACAATCCTTTCAAACACTTTAAGAAAACACACTACTTAAAAGAGCAAGGTTGTCTAACTCAACTCTTCCTACATAAGCTAGACAGGGATGTGCAACACTATCCTATCAAAATACTTTTTTTTTTAAACATACTATTTGAAAGAGCAAGCTTGTCTTACTCAGTTCTACCTACGCAAGCGAGACAGAGATGTTCAACACAATCCTTTGAAAAATACTTTAAAAACTCACTGTTTTAAAAGGGCAAGCTTGTCTAACTCAGCTCTACCTACACTAGACAGGGATATCCAATACAATCCTTTCAAAAAAATTTTTTTTTTTAAACGCACCGTTTTAAAAGAGCAAGCTTGCAGAATGCCTGAATCCGTTCTACCTACATAATCTAGACAGGGATGTGCAACACAATCCTTTAAAAAATCCTTTAAGAAAACACGCAGTTTAAAAGAGCAAGGTTGTCGAACTCAACTCTTCCTACATAAGCTAGACAGGGATGTCGATTACAATCCTTTTGAAAATACTTTTTTTTAAATCACTGTTTTAATAGAGCAAGATTGCAGAATGCCTTACTCAGTTCTTAATACATAAGCTAGACGGAGATGTGCAACACTATCCTATCAAAATACTTTTAAAAAATACACTATTTAAAAGAGCAAGCTTGTCTTACTCAGTTCTACCTACATAAGCTAGACAGAGAAGTCCAACACAATCCTTTAAAATACTCTTTAAAAAAAAAAAACAACAAAACCCACTGTCTTGAAAGAGAAAGCTTGCGCACAATACCGTACAGTATACATTCCATAACCTCGCCTCTGTCTACAGAAGCACGACATGTCTAGAAACCTGTGCAACATAATCCTAAAACAAAGTAAAGAAAACCCAAACACTATACTAAAAGAGCAAGCTTGCAGAATGCCGTTCACTTCATACGACACCTACCTACAGAAGCTAGACAGGTCTACAGATCTGTACAACAAACCCAAGAAAAGGGTGGTTGGGTGGGTGTTTGGGGGTTTAACGTCCTTTTCCACCACATAGGGTGATATTAAAGACGGGGCAACGATCAAAAAGCCAGCACAAATATTTGGCCCCAGCCGGGATCGAACTTCACGACCCGAGCATTAGAAGTCCAACGCTCTACCATTCGACCACCCCGGCTCCCCCAAACCCAAGAAAAAGAAAAACTTTAAAAACAACACTATTCTGAGAAAGCAAGCTTGCAGAATGCCATACGCCATTGCTTACGATTCCATAACCCTCAGCTCTGCCTACAGCGGCCAGACACAGGTCTTTGAGTCACGTTACAATTCAGCCACTGCCGGCTGTCTCACGTTGCAGTTCCTGCTGACAAGTCTGAGGTGATTCATCTGCAGCCACAAAAGGCTACGAGGGGAAAAAATGAGATCAGAGGCAGACACTGACTCGTTAAAATAATGATGAAAAGCACAGAGGGGAAAAGGTCCCAGTTACTCGGGCACCCGATCGATGTGTGTATTGTGTAATATGAGCAGGTCTATTCTGTAATCCAAGCCCTCAAAATTAATTGGACGTGATAAGGATGACCTACATTTGTCTGATGCAGGCTCTGTGAGGATACGACTACTCAGTGTAGGTCGATACGTGACGACACAAATGAGTCTGTGAGTCTTGATTTTGCCTGTTTTGAGCATCAGGCAGGCAGACCTAACTCTGTTCAGTTCAGAGTTTCTGTAGTTTATGATGGAAAAAAAAGCGTAGTGGGAGAACAAGAGAATAGTACTTTCCGTGGTTTTTGACAAACGGGCAATTCTGCGCCATGACAGATACGCAATTCCTGCTTCACGTGCTGAAACTTTATACGGTGTCCTTCGCAAAGTACGTACAGGGAAAGGCTGCTCTCTTTAAATAACATTATTTTGGTAGATGCAAATCTGGCTACTGAGAAAAAGTGCGCAACTGGCATGCCATTTCGTGCCGATATTTTGCAATGCTTCAAACATGCCGTTCAGCTGGAACTGGTGGATTGACACAAACGAGGGGTTTATACTTGCGGGGTTTTTTTTGTTTTGTTTTTTTGTTGTTGGTTTTTTTTCTGGGGGTAGGGGGGTAGGAATATCGAGTAGTCCTGCTTTCGTTCTTCATTGCCGACCTTCGTGACAGAAACTAAGCGGAGTGGGAGAACAGAGTATTAGTACGTACCATTCACGGGTTTGACAAAAATACCATTTTTCAGGACGACACCAATGAGGGGTTTATTTACTTATTTCGTTATGACGCCATATTAGTGCAGTGGGAGAACAGTAGTCGGTAGAGTATTCACACCATCCATAGGTCTGACAAACTTGCCATTGGACAAGGACGACACCAATGACGGGTTCATAGCTGCTCCTGTATTTAGGAATATCGAGTATGCCTACTTTAGTTCATTCATCGTTGACGTTTATTATTATTATTAGCTGAGTGAGAGAACAGTCGTCGGTAAAATATTCATACAATCCACGGATTTGACAAAACTGCCTTTGGAACATGACGACTGACACAAATGAGAGGCTTATAGTTGCTGTTGTCGAACAGGACTACTTTTTCCGAGATCTGCATTGCTCACGTTTTTGAAACAATAGCGCAGTGGGCGAACAGCAGTCGGTAGAGCATTCATACCATTCACTGGTTTCACAAACACGCTATTAGAACATTGTTCAGCACAGTAACTATCTTCTTGGGGATAGACTGAATACAGGACGACAAACGACTCTCTCTCTCTCTAAACTCCCAAACACCCACCTACACCCACCCACCCTCTCTCTCTCTCCTCTTCATGCCGAGAGAACATTACGTCCAGATTTCTTCCTGACCGATTCATCTTTAACACCCAGCAGGGGAGAACAGTGTTTTGCACTCACCTTCCATGATCTTGTAAAACGCCATCGGAACACTCACTACGAAGGACGTCAACGTCAGTAAGCAGTTCTGCGTAAAGGTCAGCCCAGCAACCCGGTCCAAGGTCATTCAACTTCCGGTCACAACTCACAAGCGGCGTCTTGGACCCGCGCTGAGTCAGTCAGTGAGTGTTCATCGCAAGGTATAATCACGGACAGCGACGTGTGTCAGTCCACGGCGGGGAAATGGCCATCATCATGATCACACACACTCACAGTATACACGCCGGTGTCGGTCTCCGCTGGAAGAAAACACCCACTCATTTGCAGAGGACCGATCAGATCACATGGACTGTATTACAGATCGAAGTCTGTCTCCGCTGTACCGGCACCCTGGCGCTCTCCGAGTCTCACACACGCACACGCTGTGCCACGCACACGCCGGTCGACTGGCACTAGCACCGACGGCGGAATGTAATGCAGTGAGTGAATCAACGGCGCAAAAGGCCGGCTTAGCGTGTTGCACCGCTCAGCAGCCGAGCTCAATACCAGTCGGAATCGAAATGGAAGGCCAGCTTGACTGAGGCAGTGGTGGAGAAGGAGGAGGAGGAGGTAGACGAGCAGAGAAGGGGTGGAGTGGGGGGACTGTCATGCGGCGCACCCTCCCCGCTGCTAGAGAGAGAGAGACAGAGAGACAATTTTATGCCGTGACCACTTGGCGACCTCCCCTCACTCAATCTTTTCCTCCTCACACCTCAAGCTCTCCTGGTTCTCCAGCACTCACGACAAGAAGCGTGTTCGGTGCAGACGACAATCTCCCGCGCTGTGTGCGCGAAGTGCTGACGCGCCGCACTGACTACTACGTCACAGCCCCTTGGCGGCAAAGCGATTCGTGGACGTTCACAGGTTTGGGCCAGACCGCGGAGTTGACGGCTTGCGGTCTCGGCGGACCAGCCCTGGAAAGGGAGGAAACCCCTCGGGGACGGTCAAGTCGATAGCGAGGCGAAATCTGCGGGAGACAGGGCAACTCTGCCTGGCTTCATTTCCACCACAATCGGCATCTAGAGCAAGAAGGAGTAGAGTAGAGTGGACTTGCACCAGTTGTAGCACTTGGCAAGCAGCGGGTCTGATTGAGAAATCGGCCACGACCAAGAGCAGACGTCTCCGGTCCCAAAATAACCAGTTCAAGCCGAGGCGTTTCCTGCCTGTTGGTACTGCACCTGCTGTCCGAATGCATCAGTGTGGACTTTGCACCAGTTGCATGTAGTACCTGACAGGCAGTGATTTTGACCGAGAAGTAGGTCACGGCAAGATCGGACCTCCAGGGTCCCAGGAATCATCAGCGACGGAGAGACGTTCGCTGCATGTTAGTACAACATTATTGCAGTAGAGTGGATTGTAGTAAAAACTTCAGTCTCAGTCTTATAAACACGTCGAATAAAGTGGACTTGCACCACTTGCATGCAGCACTTGGCGAGCAAGGAGTTTGACTGAGAAACGGACCACGATCAGATCAGACTTCCAGGGTCCTACTGAGAAATCCTCAGTCGAGGTCGAACGAGAGACGTTGTCCGCCTGGTAGTACTGATTCCACTACAGTCCTATACATTTGACTGCACTGGCCTCGCGTTGTGGACACAAGCTAGTATCGCACGTGCTGTCTGAATGTATCAGTGTCCAACTGATGACACGATGCGGACGTCACCATGGCAGAATCGGAAGAGCAATTTTCTCCGCTAATGGACTGATTCAATTCTGTCGTCTGATCGACGGCAGACAGCAATGCTCGGTACTGAGTCCAGGAAGGAAAGGAGAGAGAGGGAAGCCAAGAACTAGACCAGGAAACAGAACCACACGAGCCTTGTAAGAGTCGTGCAACCGGCACAGCTTCACTGTGACGACAAGACCCCACACCCCGGCATCTGCATAATTTGGGGACGCCGCGGTCTACGCCCGTACCCCTCCAGACCTACTTTCAAAAGCGCACGAGCGGGTCACACGTGCCGACGACGGATGACCTCATCCCAGAAACGCATGCGCACACAACAACAGTCACACACACACACACACACACACACACCTCGACCACTGGTAGAACGAACACAGCAGAAGCATAGTTAGTAACCGGGCGCTTCCAGCATTATTACGCACTTTAGTCTCTGTCTTGATTATTGATGTCAGAACTCACCCCCTGTCATGTCAGCTCCAGTTGTTGTGGGGGGTGTCAAGCCGTGGCGAGCAATGCTATATTCCTCCCCTGTCGCACTGTCGGTACATACATGCAGGGCCAATACTATACAACCGATACACGTAGAGCCCTCTGGCCTGCCTGGTTTGGTGTAGCCCTAGCTGTTGAGCGCACTAGTTGCGAGTGCAGAGAGAGAGAGAGAGAGGGAGGGAGGGGATCGATACAGCTGCGAGAGCGTTGACAGTTGATAGTGCTGGCGACTCGCTTGTGGCGCAGGCGGTCGGTCTGTCCGTGCGTGCGTCAGTCTGTCATTCAGTGCTGCTGCTGCTGATGATGATGAGAGGCGGCACAGGCGACGGGCGGCCAGAGATCAGAGCTGATAAAATGGTGACTCGGCAGGTTTTCCGGGAACGTGTCACGCCGTTCGGGTTTGTCCGGTATGCGTCCTTACACTTGCGGCACTAGTTGCAGACACATTATAATATTGCGTCGCGTGCGATAACGCGCTGAAGCGAACCCCAAAGTGTATCATGTTCATGAGGAATTTATGGACAAAAAAATAACAAAACCGGCTGACCTGTTACACGCGGTAGACTGCCGAGGGCACCAAAAATACTTCTTATTGCATTTTAGTAACAGGCCATCTAGCCAAATTCACGCATTTTTGCACGGAAACGGTCGCTGTTGGTGATTCTCTGTTTCAGGCCTCAGCGAATGTCATGCCTTGTAGTTTTTCATATTTACGTCCGAGTCAGCATCTGCGCGATCGAGGATACACCCCATGCGTGCTCTCCCGTGGACCTGTGCTTGCAGAGGATTCGTCGGCGGAGGGGGTGGGGAGTGGGGGGGGGGGGTAGGGGCGATGGGGGTGGGTGTCTGTTCTTTATTACAATGTTCCGTGAGAACCCAGAACAAGGTACCTGGCTGGTCGTACAACTATCGGGATAGGACATTTGTCCTGAGGACTGTCCACAGGGGCACAGAAATAACAGGACATAAGTACTATGTCCACCGTGGTCATCGAAAATTTCGAAAACGAATCAGTCTGTGACAGCCGTCCGACGCGGATTTGACGCCCTGTGTTCCATGACTACAAACAAACAAACAAACAAACAAACAAACAAACAAACACACAAACAATGTTTCGTCTTGAAAGAATAGTGGGCAGTAGGTAGTGGTCCGGTTATCTTCCCACCAATATCTATGCATTTCCTTATGGAGAAGTTCACAGGAGAGAGAGGCAATGAGAGAGAGAGAGAGAGAAAGAGAGGGAGAGAGAGGGTGGGTGCTTGGGGGTTTAACGTCCTTTTCCACCACATACGGGTGATATCAAAGACGGGGCAACGATGAAAAAGCCAGCAAAAATATCTGGCCCCAGCCGGGATACGAACTCACGACCCGAGCATTACCAACGCTCTACCATTCGGCCATCCCGGCTCCCCGTCGCATATAAGGGGAATTTCACAAACACGCACCATCTTCGTGAGAAAGTTGAAAAAATGTTGATACGAAAATGCTCAACAATTGAGAATCAATCTCTCTCTCTCTCTCTCTCTCTCTCTCTCTCTCTCTCCTTTATTCGTGAACCGCCGCTGCAAAGGTTGCTTTAAGTGATATTTTTTATTGAGCATGTCGTAGGTGCGTCTTGTTTATGCTCAAACTGGTTTTCTGTTCTTCCTCCAATGCAACGAAATAAATCTGTTTAAACCAAAAAGGTCCGGAATATAGCTAAGAAAAACAAGAAAGAAACACTGCAATAAGTCTCATACTTCAAGTGTGGTTTGAACCTGTTACGAAAGCAAGCATATACAGTGCATAATCATATGGGTGGTTTCTAGCGAGCATATACAGGTTGTAATCCCATCTTAACAGTGGCGTATTTAATGAGAGCATGGTAATCAGGAAGTGTGCGGTGTGTGTGTGTGTGTGTGTGTGTGTGTGCGTGTGTGTGTGTGTGTGTGTGTGTGTGTGTGTGTGTGTGTGTGTGTGTGTGCGTGCGTGCGTGCGTGCGTGCGTGCGTGCGTGTGTGTGTGTGTGTGTGTGTGTGTGTGTGTGTGTGTGTGTGCGTGCGTGCGTGCGTGCGTGTGTGTGTGTGTGTGTGTGTGTGTGTGTGTGCGTGTGTGTGTGTGGGTGTGTGTGTGTGTGTGTGTGTGCGTGTGGGTGTGGGCGCGCGTGCGTGTGTGTGCGCGTGTTATCGTTGTAAGATTACATATTTAACTATTGGGACATGTTGTATTGTGTATGTGGTTGTTGTCTGTTTTTACGCCGCAACCGAATTGCCTCCTCTTGAGGACAATAAAGAATTATTGAATTGAATATACAGTGCATACTCCTATGGGTGGCAGAAACCAATCGCAGAACGGGGATTTACATTTTGAGGGACCCAGCTTAACCCCGATAGCACCGTGGATCTCACACACTGAAGAAAAGCGACATGTCTCGTATGGTGCCAGGCCCAGCTCAGCTCAAACACGAAAATCTTCTTGGGGGATATAGACTGTCACCGCCCGCCATTTCAAAGACGCTGAGGCGCCAAGAGGTCGGCAAGACCTGTGCCTCCTGGTGATCCGGCAAATCATTTTGACGCCACGTGACGCGACATGACGCCCACGTGACGACCGCGGCAGAAGGTCACTGGGCCAAGAGGAGACTGTGTGAACGTCACTCGATTCTGTGGACACAACATGAGTATGGTGCCTGCGTCTGCCAGGCATCACTTTCGTCGACTTCTTGAGACAGACGCCGCTAGCATGAACTTTTTAACCGACTGAAGCCTGATTTATGGGAAAAGGGGGGGGGGGGACTGAGGGGGGAAGGTGAGCTGCACGGGGTGACTATTTTTATAGTCAGCATGCCGAATGTCCGAGAACTGTTCCTATGGAGATCTATACAGGCTAGGTACCAGAGATGCAAACTGGAGGAAAACGCTATATATTCCTCTTACACATAAGGTTGCAGATGACACCCTAGAAATGCTTTAAAATTCACCAAAAAAAAAAAAAAAAAAAAAATTTCACAAAAATCAGGCAGCCATAGACTCATGTGTAGAGTAAATTTCAACAAATTCCGATATTACGTTCTTTTTCAGTGTTGGCAGCAACCACATACCCCCTCAATCCACGGTCGTCTGCTGGCTCCTGTGCCAGCCGCACATGAATACAAATAGTCCACAAGCCAGCCTCATTTTTCCCTAATTTTACTATTACCTGGCACGAAACTTGTTTACAAAGCCAAAAAAAGCACCAGATTGCCATTTTTTTTTACTCTGCACAACAATTTTAAAAGGGGCAAAGATTTTCTGCTATATTTAGCGGAGTCCTCCGGAAGCTAATACCGGTCTGTAACCTAAAGACGCGAGCGTTATTCAGAGGGCTGTGCCCGCAACACTAGCTGACTGGAGCTCCTCCTGATACTCAGTGACGTCGCTTGCACCCTTCTGTTGGCTCGGCGCCAGCGTGTGAGGTGCTGTGACTCTGCAAGTACCTACGCTGTACATTTTAAGCATATAATTCATGGAAGGTGGGCCCTTAATTCTATCTTTGCGGCTAAGCCAACTTAAGTTTTGGAACAGTTTCGCTCGTGAGTGCGCCTGCACGCTCTAACTACTCTATCTTGATTATTAATACAGCTCTCAATGCCGGCGATACAATGTTGTTTACACTTTGCGCGAGCTGTCGAACACTGAAATTCTACGACTGTTGTCACAGAGCGGGGCCGCTCAGTGTGGTCCGTCGCCAGGTCATCGAGTACACTTCTGTTGGCTCAGTGCCAGCATCACAGACGGCTGTCAGTGTCCAGGTGTCCAAGTGATGTGATAATAGATAAGCTCAGAAAACAGTTCAGAATGATCTGAGAGCATAGAAATGGGAGCTTTAGACCCTGTAATATTATGTCACCCTCTTTCACCAGAGAAGTACCCGTACGACACTCAGCGACCGAATAACCACGTATTAACTCGCCCCCAACATCCAGGGCTGTGCGGCTGAAAAGGGAAGGGAAGGGAGGTGGAATTTATCGAAATTGATTTTTCCCAACCAGCACAAGTATCAGCCTGCTATTTTTACGTGAGGTGACAGAGGCGAAGGCGGATTTAAAACACGGACCTGTCGCTTCATCCTGCCAATGCCAGCAGGCAGCCAAAGAGCTTCCACTCTGGTCAGCACTCTTTTGCCTGTCTGAGCTCCGAGTGCTGGGGATATTGACACATGGCGGCTTAAGTCGCTTTCAAGTGTCAGGGAGCTTTTAAAACCACGCTAGCTAGCACAATCTGCAGGCTTAAGCGTATGCTTAGGTATTCTTTTCATTCTCATTTTTTTTGAAGGTATGGATACACAGGAATATTATGTTCTTTATAATATGTTCTCGCGTAGTGTACGTTGAGTGAATGTGGTTTTTTTTGTGTTTTTTTTAAAACTTCATTTTTAGATTGTAAGGCGCCTAGAGCTCGGTCCCCGGGGAAAGGTGCCCTATAAGTCTTCTTTTTCTTATTATTAATATATATGTTCTCAGAGTTGGTCACCATCAGTAACTGTAAAAAAAAATTGACAATGGTATGCATTACTATAGGAAACCGTGTACGGTAAGAACAGTTACTCGTAGTACTAATTGTTTACTGGGGGGGAGGGGGGGGGGGGGCAATGGACAGGCTACTACTGTATTATACGTTATAATCACACAATGGACACATGTACATTCTCATTCTCTTACACACGTTAGCTATTTTTACTGTGCTCGTTTTACTGCGGTATTCTCTGGTAAATAGCTGAAACTGCAACTGTAATGTTTTCTTTGAATTTATTTGTGTACAGATCGGCCCCGAGATTTTACCAGTCAGATAATATACGTTCTCCTCTCTGTGGATCCACGCGGCTAGCACAGTCTAAATGAAGTTTAGCGTATGCTTTTGATATTCTGTCGTACGCAGATGAAACTGCAGCTGTTGTTTCTTTTTGTCCCGTTCAACCTGTTGTAGACAACATTGATGAACATCGCAAGATCCGGCAAAGTGGCGTTTCGCCAAAACCTGACTGTAGGAGTATTCATATCCTTCTTTGTCATAGATTAGCGGTCTTCAAAACTAACCCCCGATGTAGTCTGTCTGTCCTTGTGTCTGCCTGTTTGCCTGTCTGTCTGGCTGGTTCGATGTCTGCCTGCCTTTCTTTCTGTCTGTCAGTATATATCTGTCTGTCTCAGTGTCTGTCTGTTCATGAGTTCGAATCCCGGCTAGGGCCAAATATTTGTGCTGGCCTTTTTCTCGTTGCCCCGTCTGTGCTATCGCCCAAATGTGGTGGAAGAGGACGTTAAGCTCCCATCAAACACCCTGTCTGTCTGTCTGTCTGTCTTTCTGTCTGTCTGTCGTATTGCAATCAGTTCAGTTTACTACGGTGACCTTTACCTTCAAGCATCATAAACTACTCATCATTATGCTTTGATAGTCTGTATTTCTGAACAACAGCTACAACCCCCATTCTCACCTCTCCGTCCCCTCCCCCCTCCTTCCTTCGCTCCCTCCCCCATCCCCAAACCCTCCCCAAACCCTCGGGTGAATCATTCATCGTGACGGTCTTGCCTTGCATCGAACGGATCTTTCCTGTTGAGAAATCAGTCAAGTGGATCCACTCAACTTCTGCAACACCGTATACAATGAATATTTTAAAGTCTCCCCACGGATGTGGAGCCATTTGCTTCAGCCTGCACTTCCGGCAGGCCTGACCTACTGTTGACCAAGAAAACCTCGTTTGCAGAATGCTCGTGAAGTCTTATCAGGTTGCGTCATCAGCGTGCTTAAAGTGCGCCAAACAGATCTCAAAATGCGCAAGGGCGGCATCATATGCAAGTCTTATAGTGTCAGTCTTACTTTTAGCTCCTCGCCACTGCTATCTTTTAAGGTTTTATCTGGCTCATTCCAATCTATATATCCTTTCGTTTTGGGTTTTATCACTCTGTGTGTGTGTGTGTGTGTGTGTGTGTGTGTGTGTGTGTGTGTGTGTGTGTGTGTGTGCTCTCTTAATTTTTGAGTTGTTCTTCCGTAGTGTACATTGAGTGAACGTTTTTTTTGTTGTTTTTTTGTTGTTGTTGTTGTTGTTTTTTTTACTTACTTCGGTTTTAGATTGTAAAGCGCCTAGAGCTCGTTTCCCGGGGATAGGCGCCCTATTATTTTTATTATTATTAAAGAGGCTGAAAGGGCTAAATGCACAACTGGATGCCGACTAAAACCGTAAAAAATAACAAGAAGCGAACAGCAGCAACAGCAACAGAAACGGCGGCAAAAGCAACAGGCCTTTTCCCACCACCAAACCGACTTTTTTTTTTTTTAATGATTTCATATTAAATTTGTATCTGTGCATGACAGACGCTGTCGCTGTGCAGGTGTTTCAGTGTGTGGTGTGATGAGAGATACCACGAAAACAGCTCAGAACGACCTGTGCGCATCAAAATGGTAGCATTAGCTCCTTTAAGTTCACCATTCGCCGAGCAAGGGTGGGTGGGTGTTTGGGGGTTTAACGTCCTTTTCCACCAAATACGGGTGATATCAAAGACGGGGCAACGATGACAAAGCCAGCACAAATATTTGGCCCCAGCCGGGAAACGAACTCACGACCCGAGCATTAGAAGTCCAACGCTCTACCATTCGGGCACCCCCGGCCGGCTCCCCTTCGTCGAGCAAAGGTGAACGACCCAGCTGATTGACCCCAATCGACAATACCGCAGCCAATCAGGAATTCCAGTGCAATCGATGTCGTCAGGCAAACACAGAACATCGATAGCTACAGCAGTTACGGCTGACCAGTCATAGCTTCCTGCCGGGGAAAGGCCCAGCAAGGATGACCAGTAATAATGATGTCCAGCAAACGCAAAGTACAACGAACCCTACGTTTCGGTCAGACAAATAGTCGGTGCAAACTCTGTGAATGAAAGTATGGAAAAGTACAGTAAATAGACGACAATTGACTGTACTAAATATTCTACTGGTATAACCCCAGTGATCACTCTCACTCCACCCTCCACCCCCCCCCCCCCTAGTCGGTTTAATCCACTGTAACAACCGTACAGATCTATGCTGTCGAACCGACCCTCGTTTTTGCTAGAGCTGAATTATAATTTTAAAAAAAATTAAACACAAAGTTCAATAAAAATTAGTAACCGAGGCTAGGGACATCACTTGAGTATAGTTACTTCCCTTGGCCCGTGATTGTATCAGCTGGTCAGCTACAGCAGTATTTGGCTTCAAGAGGATAAAGACTCGAGAAAATCACGAAAGAAACAGAGAGAAAAGAAAACAAACAAAAATAATTGTGCTGACCTATCTAACCCCCCTCCCACCCCACCTCACACACACACACACACACACACACACACACACACACACACACACACATTCCCCGCCTCCATCCCCCCCCCCTTTTTTTTTCTTTTTTTTAAATCGGAAGATGTCTTGTTTTCGTTGCCAGGACTGCAAATGAGCATGCTCAAAATATTCATTGGCACAGCCGCGCAATACAAGTCCACTGAGAAACGTAATTTGTTCAGGGGACTTGACCCTTTCCGGAAAGTCCGTAACCTCGTATACAGACGTCTACACGTGTTACAAAGCCGCAGGAACACTTCACTTTGGCGGGCACCGATCCTTCTGATTGAGTGTGGCCGGCTGGTTGTTTGCAGTCCGTGATCCTCGATCAGGGGAGGGAATTGAATCGCCCTGCCCGCCATCAGTCAGAGGGGACATCACTCTCTTTGGTACCGCTGCTGCTGTGCACACCCCCAGTCCGCTCCGGTACAATCTCAAAGAGTATGGGGATACTGGTGTGTCCGGGAAACCCGAACTGCACGAACTAAGGCAGGTTAATGCTGGAAGTGGAGGGTCCATGGATTTTCCTTTTGGGTTCATTTCAAACGAAGTACGTCCGCTGAACGGACGTCATCATGATCTCCATGACTAATGGCGATGGAGAATAACATACAGGTCAGAGAACATAATTCAAATGAGGCAGGTTAGGGAGTAAGAGAACCGGTATTATTAAACTGATTTCCTTGTTTTTCTTGAATTTTTTTTTATTGAGTTGTTAAAAGTGCATTTGACCCCAGTTTGGGGGTTTGGGTGAAAAGAGGCATGTTTCACGTGTTGATAAATGGCAGACTGGACTTGATGGGTGACATATTTTTAACCATATCCTTGGGCATGTGCGGGACATGAATAGCAGAGTGCATAGTTATAAGCTATTTCAGATTGTGCGGTTGGCGCGGACGTCGTATCAGGGTGGGTGGCTGTGTGGGTGTTCGGGGGTTTAAGTCCTTTTCCACCACATACGGGTGATATCAAAGACGGGGCAACGATCAAAAGGCCAGCACACATATTTGGCCCCAGCCGGGATACGAACTCACGACCCGAGCAGTAGAAGTCCAACGCTCTACCATTCGGCCACCCCGGCTCCCCTCGCCGCATCAGTAGACAATCAGAATTACACTTTCGAGGCTTCATGTTTGGTATGCAGCTTGTCGACATGTCTTGGGCCTGGAAACCAATGTTTGTTTTGGCTGGAAAATTTATTTTGACGGAAGTGTGCTGCCTGACATTCGTAGGAGCCAAAGAGTTGCAATATTGTAATTATATGACCTACAAGCATTACTTAGAATGCACAAGGACCATTGGAGATACAAATAATTTGGCATACAAGCAAATGACGCCCACAGGTTGACTCAAGAATTTAAAACCTGGAAGACATGAACACGATTAGTCGAATGTTAACCGCTGCTTGGAACCAAGACTCAGGGGACATACGCTCCTGATAATGCGAAAGGAAAATTTGCTAACACAAAAATTACTAAACAAACAAACATGAAAAATCCGACCAGCTTAAGTCCGTCACGCACACGAGTAGGACAACCCAAGAACGAGGCAGTAAAATAAAATAAAGGTCACGAAGAATATTCAAAAAAAGAGGTACATCAACTCGCACGATGAATGTAGATAATAAAAATAAAACCCAACACGTTTGCCTCTAGAAAAATGTTGCTTCAGTAAAAACATCTTTCCAACGTTCAAGTACACAATTACCACATTCGAGGAGACAGCCTTTCCTGTAGCCCTCAGTACCATTATCCCACACAAATGCGAGTTACAAACGCAAAGAGGGGATGGCTGAGTGACCCGTAGCTCGCGAGAAATGGCCGAAAATGGGAGGTATATCGGAGGCGGTCATTCCGGTCTCGCCGGCGTCTACCCAGACGGTGTCCTGCGCCATTTTGAGGAGTGTGACGTCCAGACAGACAGTCTTCTGGTCAAAGCCCTACAGCCTATATCGAGCAATTTAGCTACAGAATTGCTGCTCTTAGGGTCAAGTTCAACGTAATTATCTTAATGTGGTGTTCTTTGCGGGTATGGGTCCAGATTAATGTTTTTGTCGCGTTTCGCTTCGCAGTCTGAAAACATCACCAAGAGAAGATCACAAAAATTAACAACAAAAACCCCTTTCCCAAAACGAACCATAACAGTAACAGAAAACCACCACAAATATTACCACCGCAACAACAACAACAGCAATAAATACAACAAGAAAAAACACAACAACAAAACACAACAAAAAGCAAAGAATGTGGCCATTGCAGTTTTTTCTATGCCCTAGTTACGGTTGCTGTTTTTTTTTTTGTTTTTTTTAATCAGTCATTTGTTATACAATGAGTAAGTCAGTCATTACAAAATATTGCATAAGCACGACAAAGGAACTGTACTGCCCCCCCCCCCCCCCCCAAAAAAAAAACCCATAAAAATATATATCGTTGATTATTATTATTTATTACACTTCTTGTACGGCCTTTGTACGTTAGTCGGCCGTTTGTAGTACGATCTAGATGCTTCACTAGACCTTCCCTTTATCGAAGCATTGAACCCGACTTCTTGACAATTGGCGATTGCTGATTGTTGTAGAGATCGCGTAAAGCCACTGCATTTCGATGGAAAAAAAATTCTAGACCATCCCAGAACATGCTGGTGCAGTAACGTCAGTAGATTACGTCACCTTGGAAAGATTTCGAACTTGCCAGTAAGTTGAGGAATGTCCTAGATCTGACCTGTTTAGTATATATAAGTAGCCTTGCACAGCGTTCTGGGTTCTTCTTCTTTCATGAATTTCTTCTCCACGCATCTTCTGTTAATAAAGTATTGGAGTTGTATCCTGTTGTATCCCGTGTCTTCTCTGCGAGTGCACCAAGAGAGCGACACTGATATGTATCATAATTATGTGATGGGACCGAAGAAAAGGGAGGGACAAAAGGGTGATTTGCGGTACATGGAATTATTGTTGTCTAGGGAAAGTGCAGAATTTAAGCTCTCTTTTGGTGTAAAATTTATTTGTGCAGCAGGTGTAGGCCTGAGATATGTTTGTTCAACAAATGCTTTGATAAAAATTGCTGGTACAAATGTGGCATTGCCATTGGAATCATTCCAGTATAGTGTGGTTGTGGCACATGCGCCTTTTCACGTGTTTGTAAGATATATTTTGCCTTGAAACGTTCTCAAAAGTTATAATTGTTAGTAGCATAAAGACCTGAAAATGGAAAAAAAAATCTTAAAATCGCTAAAATGGACCACCCACCTGTTTGGTGGGGGGGGGGGGACTTTCTCAAAGTGGCTGAGCCACCTTGTCCCCATTTTGTGTGATTCCACCCCCCCCCCCCCCCAACACACACACACACACACACACACACACACGCCACGGTACAACAGCGTATATTGTCATTATTGTGGTTACTGGCAGAGAATAGCCAGGTCTGCCCAATGAAAGTGTTCGGGAGTATCGTGCCATCGGTCAATGTAGAGATTCCATCTCAGTGCCCGCCGTCTGAAGACAGACTGTCCTCCACTGTCCGCACCCTGCTCCGTCTGATTGGATGAGGGGAGGGGTACGGATGATACATGATACGAATGGGGGTGTGGGGATCAGGGGATAGAGGTAGTGGTGGTGGTGGTGGGTTATGGCAGGGTGATATATATATTCGCATCATGGGCCTGCAGACTGGAAAGGGTGGGGCGAGGGGGGGGGGGGGGGGGGGGCGGGGGGGGGGGGGGGGGGGGGCAATGCAGGAGGAAAAGGAAAGATATGAAGGGTGGTGGCTGGGCTGGTAAACTGAGGACTGACTGGAGGAGGTGGGGAGGGGTTTCGATCTTTAGACTGGGGGTGGGTAGGGGTGTGGTTAAGCCGCGGGGAAAGGCGGAGGGGGGGGGAGCGGTTGAGGGGGGGGGGGATGCGGGAAGGTGGACTTCAGTGATTGATACATTGTGGTCCTTTCTGGATAATTGTGGACGTGAGGATGGAGGAGGAGTCGTTGGGTGGAAGGAGGGGGGGGGGGTGTAGCAAGGAAAGTGAGACTTGGTGATAAACTGAAGATCTATAGACCGGCCACTCTGTGTGTGTGTGACAGAGACACAGCCAGCTAGACAAACACAGACCGGCAGACTGGGGGGTGGGGGGGTGGGGGCGCGTGTGAAAACACTTCTTCAGACCCCTCCCGGAACCGCATTTTGACGTCGATACACCCAGTCACTATTCACGCGATGATGATGATGTCACCGAATGTCAGACCTTCAAAACCAACCAGATTCCTGTCCAAACTTGACCTTTCCTCCCAGGCTCGCCAGTCAGCCGTGCTCTCAGACGACGTCGGATCATGAAGCTTTAACCGCTGGCTGCTTATCTGGGCAGGATATATTCCAAGCTTCCCTTCGTCTACTGTGTGACAGCAGCTATCTTTTCCAGCCGCATCACTGCACGCGACACCATGCTTCTCTCATGATTATCAGAATCGTTCTAGTGGCGTGAGCAGGAGAGTTCTTGCAAACGACTGATAATCACTATAGTCAGACCAGTCATCGTTGCAGCTTCTACCACGAAACGTCAATTGAATGGAATGGACATTTAGAAAACGTACAAACCATGTTTCTATCATTCGAGCGAAAGAGACCTATGATTTTGTATGGGTACAATGTTAAACCACGCGTGGTGAATTACGGATTTTTAAACCATGACCTGTAACTGTGGTAGAGTGGTATAAACAATATTTCATCTTAGGCGCCAACACACACACACACACACACACACACACACACACACACACACACACACACACACATCACCAGGACTTTATTCTCTTATTTTTCACACAATACCGTGCAAAAGAGAACACTTTAGTATGGACACCAGCGATGTCTTCGGCTCATCGTGTAAGTTCCATTAGCACATGCCACTCTACTAATAGTCTCGGTTGCCATGGTTACAAGGACCGATGGCGTGTCATGCGGAAGCAGCGAATGGCCAAGCCACCACCTGTCCATTTTCGCACTGTATCATAACCGAGGACCTCGGTGGCGCATAGTTAACTCAGTTCGTATCAACAGAGACATACATAAGATCTTATCTATGTCTCTGGTATCAAGTAAGCTCGGGGTTGCGGTGCACCAGTGACCTCACTAAAAGAGATAATTATTACTTCAGTCTGCATGGATTTAAATTTTGCTCGGTGGGAGCGCTGAGCTCTGATTATACTCAGTCATGTTTGCTGCAATGAGAGCCGTAAAGAAACCCTAAATCTTGCCTGTTTTTCGCATACAGGGCCAAGACCGAAAAAGAGTAAAAAACGTGGGATACTCGAACGCGGTACGAAATGTGTTAAAGCTGGATTGCAACACACACACACACACACACACACACACACACACACACACACACACACACACACACACACACACACACAATTATTCACCGATATTATAATTGCTTCTGCCGCCTAGTACAGACAGCCAGTATTACACCACAAACTTTCCTCCCTTGCAACTTTTCCCTTCATATAATTCTGCATTGGAAAAAAAAACAAAACTGTAGCCCAATCAGATCAGTCAATTTTCGGCGGTGCGGACTGAGAGGGATCCCATGAAATATTGACTGCATGTCAGGCCAGACGCATACGGTTCAAACGTGCACGGTGAGATCAGAAGGGATAGCGATAAATAAACCAGAGGATGGCATGGCTGCACGCGCGTGACGACCAAGTCACATGCATTCTAACGCGGGCCAAACGTGTTCACTGAGGCTCTTACGCGTACACGCCAGTCACACTGTACGTTCTAACCTTCAAGTTAAAAAAAAGAAGTTTCCCGAGAGGAGGATACTTTGTGGAATTTTCAACCTCTTCATGCATCACTTTAGAAAGAAAGAAACAAGCAAGCAAATAAATGCATGAATAAATCAATACCTAAGAGAAAGACAGAAAGAACAGGAAAAATTCAGAAAACGTATACTGATAAGTTTCATGTCGTTCATAAAGTCGGTTAGGAAACTATGCCGGAAGGCAGGCCTACGTATCACTAGATCGTGCAGCTGGCATTTTAAAATATTGTTTTTGACGTTTGCATAATTTATGTCGATTGAATACGCAGTTTATATTTGTTTTTGTTTTTTTAATGAATGTTTGATACTGTCGGTCGGTCGGTGGTCTAGTGGTTAAGAGACTTGTCACCAATGCGAGAGGTCAGAGGTTCGAGTCCCATTCGGGGCGAAGAATTTTTCCTTCTCGTACGTGGCACCGTTCATTCGGGCCGATCGTCGGGGGTTCTCTCCGGGTACTCCGGCTTCCTCCCCCTCTACTTTGGAAATGTTCAGCCCACCAAATTTGAAAAATAAATGCAATTCTAAATTCCGAAATTTAAATAGCTGAGCTGACCCTTCGCACCACGTGATTGTAATGTGTTTATGTCCAGTATGTGAGAGGATGCGTGTGATTCACGTCAGCGTGCGTGTTGGGTTCAGTTCGCGGCGCTTTGAGCCGATTCATGAAATTGGGAAAAGCGCCTGTATAATACTATTATCATCATTATCACTGAGAAGCGTCAGCCGGGTGAGACTCAGTGATGCTGCGGCCTCAGTGTTTTGTGTATGCGAAAATCAGTGTAGGGTGTTTTTGATATTTTCCCCGCTGATTTCCATTCACAACGGAATATTGACCACACTGAGACAACTTTTCCTATCTATCGTCCCGCTCACAACCACAGGTCACAGTTAGTTTACGAGTCTCAGACTTCCAGTAACGAACCGTCTGATCGCTCCTCCGCTCGCTAGAGAGTAGCGCCAGGGTCGATAACCGACATAACTCTCAAAAGCCCGCTCTTACGCTGTCCTGTTTTGGCGTCCCTTCTCCCTTAATCCCCTCATGTTTATGACCCTTGTAGCGCCAACGATTGAGAACACGGGCAATTTAGACGGCAGCCTCGCCGCAAAAAATATCCGTGCGTGGTGGTTGTAGGACGCGGGTCACGCTTGACTGCCTCGTTCACTGAAGCGTGACGGACCGATAAAGGCGGCTGCTGGGCGGCATCGTCTTCGGAAGCAGCAGCAAGTGCTATGAATCGAGGGTCCTTGCCAAAGCGCCGACTGTCATACTCGATGTTGCACGATCAAACTGCCTAGTGTCCGGAAGACTTTTCTTTTACTTTCTCTTCTCTCTCTCTCTCTCTCTCTTTTTTTTTTTTGGTGGGGGGGGGGGGGGGGGTACTGTTGCGGTGGGGGGGGGGGGAGGGGGTGTATTAGTATGTCGTTTGGCCGGGAAACCCAAGGGGCCCGGGATGGGTGGGACAGGGGGAAGGGGGATCAATGCACGACTTTTCCTCCCTCTACCAGATCATTACATCCTTCTTGCGTTTGCTTGCTAACTCGCACCCGTGTGGATAGCAGTTGTAAGGACGGTAGAAGAACAGGCGTACGGTTGTGCTTTCAGTCTTACCTAAACCCACAATAACCCAGTCATCAAAAACTGACGTCTGTACTATCAAAGATCGTGTAAAAACTGAAGTCCAAAGAAGACTCCCTCCCCCCCCCCCCCCCCCAGCTGCTCTCTCTCTCTCTCTCTCTCTCACGCCATACTGCCGGGCAAAGAGGGTACCCCTTGGTCTCTCGCTCTGTCTGTCTGTCTGTCTGTGTCTCTCTCTCTCTCTCTCTCTCTCTCACACACACACACACACACACACTGACACAGAGTGACACACACACACACACACACACACACACACACACACACACACACACACACACAGAGGGTACCAGCACAGCCGATTCACATAAATAACAACAAAACAAATAGTAACGCTTTCCTGATAAAACGGATAACAGATCAGCCGAAAACTTCGTCGAGTAATTTTTCAGATGAAGAACGAAGAGTGCGTGCTGTTTGGTGGACTGTAAGGGAATTTGAGAGGTAGTCGGACAACGTAAATGTTCTCTTAGCATGGTACTGCTAAATTCGTCATATTGATCACCAACACTGACACTACAAATAACCGAAAAGTCAGTCCTACTCCTTGCCAATATGGACACGCTTTGTCGACTGACGGCACGGCCGACCACCAGTACCGGCTACAGTGGCTTACAGGGGGAACGCAGTCAGTGGTTAACCCCCTTCCCACATACAAGTGCTATGGGAACATTCACGAGTTGGAAGCAGAAGACGCTGACTTTTTAAATTATTTATTTATTTTTTTAAAGGTGCCTGTATATAGCTGGATGTTTGCTTAGCTGACTGGGGAAGAGGTTGGTTGCGGTTTTGTGTGGTAGGCTGGTTGGTTGGGACCGAGACAGCGGATAATACTAATGATAATAATAATAATATTAATAATAATAGTAACTGAGTTTTGTCATACTAAGGGCGCTTTTCCCAGTTTCTTGAATTGGCTCAAAGCGCCGCGAACTGAACCCAACAAACACGCTCACGTGGCTCACACACTGCACATTCTCTCACACATTACAAGCACGTGGTGTGAAGGGTCAGCTCAGCTATTTCAGTTTCGGAACTGATTTAAAATTGCATTTATGTTCTGTGGGCTGAACATTTCAAAAGCAGAGCGAGGAAGGGGGGGCAAGTACCCGAAGAGAATCCCCGACGACGATCGGCCCGAGTGAAAGGTGCCACGACTCAGGCCGAGAATGGAAAAATCTCTGTTCCGTGTGGGACTCGAACCTGACCTCTCGCATTGTTGACGAAGCATCTTAACCACTAGACCACTGACCGCCGCCCCCCCCCCCCCCGGGGGGGGGGGAGGGGAGCCGGAGTACCCGGAGAGAACCCCCTACGACGATTGGCCCGAGTGAAAGGTGCCATGTCCGAGAATGGAAAAATCTGACCTCTCTCACTGGTGACGAAGTCTCTTAAACCGCTAGACCATTGACCGCCCCTCCCCGGGTAGGGGACACTCAGTGGAAATCTCGAGGAATCATTACCGCGGCCTCGCTACGCATGCTTCAAATTGCTTGATAAGGGTGGGTGTTTGTGGGGTTTAACGTCCTTTTCCACCACATACGGGTGATATCAAAGACGGGGCAACGATGAAAAAGCCAGCACAAATATTTGGCCCCAGCCGGGATCGAACTCATGACCCGAGCATTAGAAGTCCAACGCTCTACCATTCGGCCACTCCGGCTCCCCAACTTGCTTGATAAACTACATGTATTTTTTTGTGTCCGTTTCGAAAGCCTCAGCCCTTTTTTTGTAGTTATTTACAGTGTTTAGTATTGCAGCTTTGATTCAGTGTGAAGTTCGAATTTACGGATTTGTAGTTATTCTCAACTAAAATCGCGTTTTGTGTTAGAAAACTCTGCAAAATTTCCAAGTCTGACTTGCGCTAATTTACTTGATAAACTTGATTTTCCCTTGGAGACACGTCTGTCTTCATGCTTTCCACGTTATATTTTTTTGTGTGCAATTCAGCTTCGAAACAATAAGCTGGTTCGTCAAAAGTTTTCTTCAGTTATTTTGTCCTGATGTTGGTCACTGTGCCCGCGGTAATGATTCCAAGAGAGATAACACAGGCGCTTTCCAGTCTTCCCTATGCACTGTCTCTGGTTGGGGGTTAAACGTCCTTTTGCACAACGCGCGGGTGACATCCAGGACGGGACAAAAAGGAACTGATGTGCCTGTACACGTTTCGTGTCGCTCAGCTGCGATTTTAGTAAACAAACAACCCCAAGCACTGCCAGTCCAAGTCTCGGCTACGTCCCAGCTTTTCCACTGTCCGTGAATTATGAACAACAACAACAACAACAAAGCCACGCCGATTCGGTGGAAAAAAAGCCCCTGCCCAGACATTTTCCATTCCTAGCGGCTCTGCCACCTTCTCTCCGGTGTTCGTTCCACAGTAACACTATCGTGTGATGTCTTTTGAAGGAACAAACGTATTTTTACTCTAAAAATAATTATTCCTAAAAGTACTTATGCCCGATGGTGTTACTCATAGGACTGTCCCATCTCCCCGGGAGAATGGAAGGGAGGAGAGAAGTGGGAGTGAAGAGTGAAACAACTCCTCATGCCTCAGCTGAGCTTAGCTGCCTCCCTTACCTTAGCTACGGTAGGCATAGGCTGGCCTCACGTAGTGTTTCAAAAACGCCCTGTGACCTTGAACCCCGTTCAAGGTTAACCAAACCAGAGATGCGTCAATGGAGTCCGATAACGAACACACACCAACAATGGCAAAAACCGCAGCAAAATAATTAAAAAGTAAAATAAACAAGAGTGAACGACAACAACAATAACAACATCACCCTACTGCTATGAAAATTTCTTTCTCCCATTAGGCGTGGAAAAAGGACGTTAAACACCCACCCCACCCTTCTCCCATTAGGCTACCAAAGACTTCCGGTATGCAGTTTCACTCCAGCGTGGCCTGACAGATCCTCATAAGAAAGACTCAAAGGGGAGGAAAAACTCTGGAAAAAAAGAAACGAGAAGATTATGAAAGGCTGGCGGCAAAATTACCACCGTCCATGGCCTCAAGTCGTTATCACGCCAGCCTCAGTCCTACACGACCCGCCGCCTTTCGGTAGATCCATAGCGTTTTCTCGGTGCTACCGGCTCACATTTGAAAATGGTTATACCCGGTGCTTTTGTTCACTAGATTTCACTGGTTGCACGTGATTTTTACTCGATTTGCATAGAAACGTCCGATCAAATTCCTGCCCACCGGGGATCCGAACCAGGCTGCTCAGGATCCGAAGCCGTATACTTTGACCACTAGACAAAATCCCTTATTTAAAAAAAAAAAAAATCACGACAGTGACGACATTGTTGGTCCACCTCACGGGAGTGCCTGCACTCTCTCGTGAAAGAAATGATCCTTTTCTAACAACTGACAGCATAGCAGGATGCAAGGGACCAATTTTCATGCGAGTTGTTCGCGATCATGCACGATTTATGGCCGGCGCGCTGCTCCCTTGAGAAGGCCTCCTCAGTTCTGCAGCCGGGCTTTGCCAAGGGAGATGACCCTTCGTGACGGACAAGAACTTGGCGCCATGCGCGGCCCCGCACGTGCACAATCCAATTAGTAACGTGTGACAGGCGTCGACCATATTTCCTGCCAATACCTTGTCAAATTCATGGCACTGTCTGTTTGAGGATAGTAATGTTCAGTAATTTTGGTTTAGTCTTGCCCTTTAGGGGGAGTTGGGTCAGGGTTTAGGGTTTAGAGTGACCCAGACTAGGATTTCAATCAAACAGGATGGCCCAGACTAGGATTTTCAATCAAACGGCGTGACCCAGACTAGGATTTTCAATCAAACAGGATGACCCAGACTAGGATTTTCAATCAGACAGGGTGGCCCAAACTAGGATTTTCAATCAAACGGGGTGTCCCAAACTAGGATTTTCAATCAAACGGGGTGGCCCAAACTAGGAATTTCAATCAAATAGAGTGGCCCAGACTAGGGATTTCAATCAAACAGGGTAGCCCGAGCTAGGGTCGCATTCTACGCTTTCTGTCATAAATATCCCGGCATTCAGCAGGTTCGGAAACTACAGAACCCGCGGTGCCGGCCGTGTAATCTTCCGCATCATCAGATGTGTCATAACAAAGGAAGCACCCTCAAAATCTCACCCGTGAAGTGCGTGAGTCTCGGCTGTGTGGCAACAGCCTCCCCACTGGGCCCATAGCACACCCGCTCTGATTAGGAGCCGACCTAGGTAGGAAAAATCCCGCTTGCCTCGGCTGGAATTTGAACCCGAGCCTCCCGGTCCATGGTGATAACCACTACACCATGGGGGCCGTTGAACCTTTTCTATTCTGATATTCTGATGATACATACAAGTGACTTTACCTTAGGATAAAACTGATTGGTTTCTACGGTGCCCTGAACAGTAGCTGACTCCATTAAGTCTCTAGATCAATTTCGTCCGAACCTGAAAATAAGAAAACAACGGCAAAAGACAGTTAACTTGTCGGCTTCAGTCGCAAGGAAGACAAGCTTTGTTTTCTAGGTATGACTCACGCTAGCCGACAAATTAACTTCAAACTGGTTTGTATATTGCTCGAGTTAAACTCGTGCGGGAAAATTGAGCAGGATCAGGTGCAAAGACACACCCTCCATTGCCCCCCCCCCTTACCCCCCCCCCCTCCCCAATTTCCTCTCCATGTCCCAGAGACAGAAAGGCAGGTTCTGTGAACACTTTCAGCGCTTTGTTCTGTGAGGTCTTTTGTTCTGTTTCCTTTTTTGGTTTATCTGTGATTAGAACACGGATGAGACAATTTTGCCAGGAAGTCATCTCAGAAAGAGTGTTTCCTTATAATGTCAGAACTTCGCTCACTGACATGCCCTGAACAACAACAGTTACATTTTACTCAGCTCTGGCTATTTCCCCTCCTGCACAAGTGAACGCTTTCATCCAAACACAAACACCTACTGACAGAAAAATAACCAGTCCAAGACTAAACGTTTTCATTATCACATTTCGTACCGCGCACAATTATCCCACGTTTTTTTGACTCTCTTTCAGTACTGGCCGTGCTTGCGAAAATCAGGCACGTTGTATGTATGTATGTATGTATGTATGTATGTATGTATGTATGTATGTATGTATGTATGTATGTATGTATGTATGTATGTATGTATGTATGTATGAGTCCTGCAAAGCGTGTGTGCGAGTGACTATGATGTATGTTGGTCGGTGTGGTGAGCTTGATGTATGTTAATCTCTAGTTTCATGTACCCCCAACGGGGTTTGGGAAATAAACTTTGACTTGACTTGACTTGGCAAGATTAACGGTTCCTTGATTGACGGTTTTTACTGCAGCAAACATGAGTATAATCAAAATGCAAAACTCTCACAAAGTCAAATTTAAATCCATGCAGACGTAAATTTATTATGATTATTTTTTTCAGTGAGGCCACTGGTGCAGAACCCCAAACTTACTTGGTAGGAATTGAGTTAGAAAACAAACAAACAACAACAACAACAAAAACCCACAGATATTGATGGGGAAAAAATCAGTCGGCAGGCTGCAGTTAATCTTTTGTCATATCAAATTGACTTAAAGATAAGTAAAAAATAGATTTTTGTAAAATTCAACAGACTTCCTTTCAGAGGATTTGCCTCATCTCTCAACTGCTTTCCCATGTTATTCTTGGCGCAGATTTGTGCTGGCCTTTTTCTCGTTACCCCGTCTTTGATATCACCCATGCGTGGTGGAACAGGACGTAAAACTCCCAAACACCCACCCACCCACTCTTGGCACAGAGAAACCTAGCGGATCTGCCAGGCTATGTTTGTACAACAGCATTACGATAAGTGTAGGCCTCGAAAGTGAAACTATCCCAAAATTACATTGCATTCAACATCCAAGAAGTGAAGAACATCATATCTGTGGCCTCTTTCAAGCTCTTTCAGCCACACCCGTCATTTGGCCGTCCGAGTCTGCCCTGGGAGGCCTGTTCAAACGAAAACGGGATTACGAAAACTGCACATGCAACAGGGGCAAAATTGCAGACCTTGACATGGCCCTAAACAGCGTTAATTAATAACCAGGGACCAGGTCTTTCACCAGTTGCCTTTAAAAAGGGTTCATGAGGGGACCGGGTTATCCACTGACGCTACAAATTTGGCGGAGACAAAATGCAGGGACCTACCAGCAATTCGCGACAGTCTGTGGCACAGCCCGAACATTTATCCCCAGCCAAACTGTCCCACGTGAAGAAACATTCGAATTTCAAACGGATGTGCCACGATTCTGTACTCTCTGTACACATTATAGGCAATGACAGCGCAGACACCCTCACCGGCCGGGCAAGCATTACGAATGGCCTGCGCCTACGAGGATCAGAAGTGATGTGGAGTCTGAGACACACGCTGCACAAGCAGGTGTGTGTGTGTGGGGGGGGGGGGGCTTGCTATTTCAAAGAACGCCTCTCTCTCTCTCTCTAACTTTCAGCTCTACAGGGTTTTTTTTCCCCCCAAAATGTCACTAGGTCTTAGATTCATGCAGTGTACCCATCCACCTCCCACCACCCCACTGGGAGTATGAACAAACTCAGTCTTTTCTTGTCTTTGTCTCTGAGTTAACTGGTGGTGTTTTTGTTGTTTTTTTTGCGTACCTTTTTCGTAGCTTCCGTATGCTTCTTGGCAGTCACTACCGCTTTCTTGTCTATTTAACCTGACCAGAGTGATCCCAAGCGCATTCAGATTCAAACTGCCGGAAAGGTTCCTCAATCATTGCAGCTCAGGCAAGGGGGGTGAGGGGTGGGGGAGGGGGTAGGGGGTGAGGTAGGCCATGTAATGGGATTTGGAGCTTATCGATCCACCGGCCATCTGCAAGCACGCGCGTAGCAGATTACTGAGGGACACACAAACCAGTCAACCTACTCTGCGCACAGCCGCCAACTTCTGTAAAGGCCGTGGGCGGTGTAGAGGTCACGCCACCTGCCACCCAGTGCGAGAAGGTTGGGGTTCGAGTCCCACTTGGGACATCGGATGTTTCTCTACAGTTTGCCGCAGCGTTCTTTCGGAGGTTTCTTTCATTCGGAGGTTCCTTCCGGGTACCACACCCCCCATCCCCTCCCATTCCCTGCTTCGGAAATGTTAAGCCCACAAAATTCAAAATAAATACAATTCTAAATTCCGAAACTCACAAATTCCGAAACTCATATGACTCTCAATGCTCGGGTCGTGAGTTCGAATCCCGGCCGGGGCCAAATATTTTTGCTGGCCTTTTCCCCGTTGCCCCGTCTTGACATCACCCACACGTGGTGGAAAAGGACGTTAAACTCCCAAACACCTACCCACCCATTTACCCGAAACTTATATATCTGAGCTGACCTTTCGCACTAGCGCAAGTGTACGGGTAGAGCGAACAGTTTCGCGGAATAATGGCGGAAGTTACGTTTAACCCACACTACTCAAAATTAATACAATGCTAAATTCGGAACTTTACATAGCTGACGTACGTCATCGGTGCTGTCGCGTCTGGTACACCAGAACACGCTCTCGGCCAGGTGTCTGTGTGTGCGCGTGTGTGCACGCCTGTATCTCCTAAAATTCTCAACCAAATGGCTTGAACTTTGGGTTGTTCCAATTTCTTAAGATTTAGGATTAGAGACTCCGAGCGATTTGCGATTGCAACAATACTTTTGGAGTTATCACCCTTTCAGGTGATGCAAATCCGTACAACGTTTGCTTTTGCTGCGGCCCACGCCGGCCTCATTGGGCAGCCCAGATTAGGCCGATCTTGGACCAAATCGGGCAAAATGCTGTAGTGAAAAAGAGAACATTCAAAAGAGAAAAGGCACACGCAAAGATATCTATCTTTCTGCCAACAAAAAAGGGAATGAATGTTGAATGAGTGCACCACAGAATACACGGCGACTGAGTTACCAAATGAACTATACTATATAATTCTTTACCAAAGTTTCGGACTTGCGTTTGATATGGAGTATAACCGTGCCTGCTGAAAGTAAGAAGTTTATGAATTGATAATCAGCTATAATTACAATGTCGTAATCAGACCGGAGACTGAAATGAAAACAGCTAACGGCTGCCGGAAACCGGTTTTGAATTTGGCTTCTTCAAACCAAGCAGTTTCGTATCACGAAACGCAGGAAACTTTCTCTTTGTAACAATGTGTCTGTTTTAATTGCTCCTTATTCTTCAACAAAAGGTCTTTGTGTCACTAGAAAGACATCAAAGTTTCAATCGGATAAATTACATAAATGTGCGAATTTGACTGCTTTCCGTAATAGTTACATCATGTCGTGACGTAAATCATTCTTTAGTCCCTTTTTGCGTCATATCGTGACGTAAATCCTTTATCCAGAAGACACTGCTAGAACATTGCTATGTACATGCACTACCCACAGCAATGTTCCAGCAGTGTGATTGTTACTGGTACAATGTTAAATCACGCGTGCTGAATTACGCATTTTTCAACCATGACTTGTAATGGTGGTGGAGTGGTATAAAGTTTTTAAAAAAAAAGTGATGGATGGATTCGCTTTAACCAGCCAAACATATGTTTGGGCAATCTGCGACTCCCTCCCAAAGAATCAATGAGTGAATATCAGTTGATATGATGGACTTTGCAGAAAAGACATTTCAACAGAAAATTTTGCAAAGTCATCGGACGTCGCCATAAACCTACAGCTGTTATGAATGGCATTTCGTACCCAGTGACGCAAGCACAGTGCAGAAACACATACAGTTAGGATCAGTTAGACTGCAAGGAATCACGACCGGAGCTCTTGCAACAGACATACAAGAGAAAATGTACAAAAGGATGTCCGAAAATAGAATAACGGAGAAATGCACACAGAAGCTTCAGTTTACAGCAAACAACAACAGCGCCTGTTTCTCCACTGCACAAGATGGGGGAAATAAGTATTACGTGAACTGGGATCGAACAAAGCTGCAGAGGCTCAGAGAAAAACGCCTTAAACAGCAACGAGTATCAAACGAGTAACAAACAAACAAACAACAAACAAACAAACAGTGCTGGCGTGTGCGGGCGTGTGTGTGCATGTGCGTGTATACAATATAGTTATTATTTGAAGAAGACTGTGCGAAATGCCTACATATGCACATGTTCCCTGTATTGTATATTGTGTTTGTACTGTACTTGCGTTAAACACTTTCCTTGGTTCCTTTACACTCCATATCTCTTACAGCACAAAAACGAACTTGGTACTCCGAAAGAATGACTAAAGAAACTAATGTGAGAACCCTGCGTTTATCACTAAAAGAAAAATTACGAAGAACACTACAGTAGCATTTGCTATCTGTATTTCAGCGTCAGTTGGGGGGCAGAATGACAGCCCTAGTAGTTGTTTGAACAGTCTGTCTCCTCTGAAGTAATCTGTCTCATCCAGTGACCTGTCAACTCAGTGATGAGCTTTACGTTGAGACTGCTTCGAACAACAGGCTGAGAAAACAAATTTCGCTCCCACTGGGAGGTAATACAGGTTACAGGCCACGGATAGCTTCCCGGCGGGGCATGTAGTAACAACTACGCTAAAATATAGTACAAACTGTTTATCTTTTTTTAGATTTGTGTGCACAGAAAAAAAAAATGGCAATCTGGGGCTTTTTGTTGGCCTTGTAAATAAGTTTCATGCCAGGTAATAGTAAAATGAGGGGAAAGTGAGCCTGGCTTGTGGACTATTTGTATTCATGCGCAGCTGGCACAAGAGCTAGCAGACGACAGAGGAATGAGGGGGTATGTGGTCGCTGCAAGCATTGCAAGAAAACGGAATAACAGAATTTGGTCAAATTTACTCTACACATGAGTCTTTGGCTGCTGGATTTTTGTGAATTTTTTTCGTGACTTTTAAAGCATTTCTAGGGCGTCATACGTAGCCTTATGTTTAATACGAATACATCGCATTTAGGGAAATCTGCACCTGTGGTGCGTAGCCAAACCGCTGCAAGCATGACATTCGCGACTTTTCACAAGCGAGAGCAGGTTTCTCTATAGCTCAGCGACCGAAGCCGACTCACCCTGTACATCCCGATACCAGTAAATCCGATCCAACTATGGACACGCCAGTACACGGTGACGTATGCGCTCCCGGGCCGTTCGTAGACATGCAGAGTGACACTTGACATTTTCATCACTTCGGTATTGAACGAACTTTCAACGCCAGGGCCACGGGAGCAGTTTGACCATCCTTCAACCTTTTGACTGTGGTCCGGGAAAATGTCAAAGCCAGATGGCGGATTAAAAAAAAAAAAAATATTTTAGGTCGGTTCAGTATAAAGAAAACACCTGCGCAATGTGAAATTTCAGAGCTCTCGGTCTTGCGCAGTTTCCCTCGCGGGCGTTTAAAATTTCAAGTCGCAAAACTTCGACGCTGAAAGGTGTGGTTGGTTGTTCCTAATCACTATTCTGGCTCCCGGCTGGGGCCAAATATTTGTGCTGGCTTTTTCATCGTTGCCCCGTCTTTGATATCACCCGTATGTGGTGGAAAAGGACGTTAACCCCCCCCCCCCAAACACCCACCCTAATCACTATTCTGGCGTGGACGTTCAACGGACTAATTCCACCTTTGCTAAGCCAACTTACGTTTTACAACAGTTTCTCTCGTGCGTGCGCCTGTACGCTTGAAATACTCTATTTTCATGATTAGTACAGCTCTTAGTGCGATACAATGTTGTTCACACTTTGCGGCGCGAGCGGTCGAACATTCACTGAAATTCTACGACTGTTGTGACACTGCTAGAGCGCTAAGTGTGGTCGCCGCGTTATCGAGTACGCTTCTGTTACCTCAGTGCCAGCATTAGAGATGTTATCACTGTGCAGGTGTCTAAGTAATGTGATGATAGATGCCACGAAAACAGAAACGATCTGTAAGCACAAAAATGGTAGCAATATCCCCTTTAATCTAACCCTAAATCAAACCCCTAAACCTAACCCTAATCCTAGCCATGTACGGCTGGACAGAACCCTAGCAGGCGTAAGGACACAAATTGACCGTGGGGTCGTGGACAGAACCCTAGCAGGCGTGAGGACACAAATGGACCGTGGGGTCGTGGACAGAACCCTAGCAGGCGTGAGGACACAAATGGACCGTGGGGTCGTGAGCAGAACCCTAGCAGGCGTGAGGACACAAATGGACCGTGGGGTCGTGGGCAGAACCCTAGCAGGCGTGAGGACACAAATGGACCGTGGGGTCGTGGGCAGAACCCTAGCAGGCGTGAGGACACAAATGGACCGTGGGGTCGTGGACAGAACCCTAGCAGGCGTGAGGACACAAATGGACCGTGGGGTCGTGGACAGAACCCTAGCAGGCGTGAGGACACAAATGGACCGTGGGGTCGTGGACAGAACCCTAGCAGGCGTGAGGACACAAATGGACCGTGGGGTCGTGGACAGAACCCTAGCAGGCGTAAGGACACAAATTGACCGTGGGGTCGTGGACAGAACCCTAGCAGGCGTGAGGACACAAATGGACCGTGGGGTCGTGGACAGAACCCTAGCAGGCGTGAGGACACAAATGGACCGTGGGGTCGTGGACAGAACCCTAGCAGGCGTAAGGACACAAATTGACCGTGGGGTCGTGGACAGAACCCTAGCAGGCGTAAGGACACAAATTGACCGTGGGGTCGTGGACAGAACCCTAGCAGGCGTAAGGACACAAATTGACCGTGGGGTCGTGAACAGAACCCTAGCAGGCGTAAGGACACAAATTGACCGTGGGGTCGTGGACAGAACCCTAGCAGGCGTAAGGACACAAATTGACCGTGGGGTCGTGGACAGAACCCTAGCAGGCGTAAGGACACAAATGGACCGTGAGGTCGTGGGCAGAACCCTAGCAGGCGTAAGGACACAAATTGACCGTGAGGTCGTGGGCAGAACCCTAGCAGGCGTAAGGACACAAATGGACCGTGAGGTCGTGGGCAGAACCCTAGCAGACGTAAGGACACAAATTGACCGTGGGGGTCATGTTTTGTGTTTATTTGAGATACCCTGTTTGGCGAGTGTGCTGGTCTCTACTGGTGTTTGTTGTCATGAAGAAGCGTGATTTTCGTAATTTTTGTGTTATGTAGGTCAAGGTGCATGCCAGGCGGTTGGAAAAAAAGGCGAGCTGCCAGTGAAGCTGGGACTTTTTGCACAGAGGCCGAGCACAAGTGAGGCAAGCGGATTTGTGTGAACTAGCTCTCTGGCCTAAAGAGAAAGTAGACGTGCATTACTCCAGTGAGGCCTAAGCGGAAAGGACACATTCAAAATTTGTTAAAACTCCTGTCATGTGCGTGCCTTTCAATGGTCTGTTCATGGTAGTAATTGTTTCTAGATTGAAGCATTTTTAGGGGTGACCATGATGCCTGAGGCTAATAGGGAATATATAGGCATTTTGAGGCCCTGTGTATTTGTGTCCTTCGGCCAGCAGAGAAAAACAAAACAAAACAAAAAAGCAAGCGTCCTGACATCAGTATGTCATTGCACCTGTAACTACAGCCACCCCACCAGGTGAACAATTACCATCACGACATTAAAGCAATATTAGTGATCCCTGCCACTGCCTCAGTAATAATATCAGGTATATTGTCAACTAAAGCACTGCATCCATTTAAGACTGCGGTGGGTTGCCTAGTAACGGGACAGCGCCGGGCTAAAGGCCTATCAACATCAGGATTGGACCGCGACACCGCTAAGCGCCGCTAATATTATCATGACTCCTGAAATAGCCCGTGCGGTGGGGCCCAGTTCTAAGGTCGTAACTCAATAAGTGAATTGGTTTACAGATGAGAGCGGAATGCGGCCAATTTGTGCGGCCGGCATTTAGGACGGCGACTGGGACGGTGTCCACGATAACGTGCATACAGTAGCAGAAAGCAGTCTACGGGAATTGTGTCAACATGTGCCAAACAGCCCTCTGCGCTGCCGTATACATTAAACGCTTTAAAGGGAATACTAGGTACCGAAATGGAAAGAAACAAGGAGGAACGGACCCGTCCTACAAAGTTGTTTCTCCAAATTTCATGTTATTTTGTCTGTTTTGTTGTTATTGTTGCCGGTTCTCCCCTCTCCAAGTTCTACCAATGACACTAGATCCTCTACGACCTCGACCGATTAGTCACGTGACTGGGGGTGGGGCCGGGTGGGGGGAGAGAGAGAGAGAGAGAGACAGACAGACAGAGAGACAGAGAGAGAGAGAGAGAGTGGGTGGGTGGGTGTTTAGGAGTTTAACGTCCTTTTCCACCACGTAAGGGTGCTTTCTAAGACGGGGCAACGAGAGAAAGGCCAGCACAAACATTTGGCCCCAGCCGGGATTCGAACTCTCGACCCGAGCATTGAAAGTCCAACGCTCTACCATTCGGCCACCCTGGCTCCCCAGAGAGAGAGAGAGAGAGAGAGAGAGAGAGAGGTCAGTTTCGTGAACTAAACATTTGACGTCAGCCTCAGGCAGGTCGTCATACACAGACAGAGAGATGACGTCAATTCCGCGAACTAAACATTTTCACGTCAGCCTCTAGCACTGCTATCGTCTGAGGAAGCTTGTTTATGTCTTGTGATTTCCCTGTTGGCTTTGTGGCTTCCCCGATTGAATTATTTTTCACATGAAATCTGGAAGATCTAGAGGGCTGGTTAAATGTCGGAGGCAGTGACGATACTTGCTTATTTTGTCTGTGAACTAAGCGTTTGACGTCAGCTTCACACTGGTGGTATGACAGATGATGCTTGTGCATGTCTTGTGATTTCCCTGTTGCTTTTGTGACTTCCCTGGCTGAACTAATTTTTACATAAAATCTGGAAGATCTAGAGGGCTGGTGAAACATGGACTAGAATACCTTGGATTGTACTTATGAAATCGAAAATTTGGAACTCTTTTGACCGGTGCTTCTCGCAGAAACTTGAAAAAGTTATGTTTATCTAAAAGTTCAGTTATTCTAAATGCTAAAGATATAATAGTGCAGTAGTTCCTGTCATATGTGCAGTTGTCACACTAGACAAAAACGCCGGGATGATAAGTAATTTGCAGTAGTCTTTTCATAGATATTTGATCTTATGTGCAAACTACCCCTACCTCGGAAATATTTTTTTTACACAAAACCAGTCAGAGCTACAGAGCTGTAGCACTAATCAATGCAGTGTGATTGGGTGAACTTCCAAAGTCTAGAAAATGAAGGAATTTGAACAACTTTTTCGAAAAAATTCGTAACATGACCGATTTTTTAAAATTGGCGATAACTCTTCTGAAAATGCGGCAGGCTAAAAATCGTGAAAGGTAGCTCTGGAGAAGGTGATTTCCCATTTCATCTCAAAGTAAAAAGGCCTCCATCGAGGTGGTTTAGGAGATAGCCATCATTACATCCGTCCACACACACACACACACACACGTCATTCCCGCCAAAAAGAACGCAGCAGCAAAGTGTGCACGTAAGGTGTCTATGACGCAGATTTCGTTACGTCACTGTGTGCGTGAAAGTAAGTATTGTTTGGAGAAACGTCACAGTCGTGTTTTGTATCACTGAAACTTGCTGCTGCGCGTAGCAAAATCTGCCCCGTCTCATAAAGTTGTTTCTCTATAGAGAAACAACTTAAAAACAAAACGGGTGGGTGGGTGTTTGGGGGTTTAACGTCCTTTGCCACCACATACGGGTGATATCAAAGACGGGGCAACGATGAAAAAGCCAGCACAAATATTTGGCCCCAGCCGGGATCCAAACTCACGACCCGAGCTTTAGAAGTCCAACGCTCTACCATTCGGCCATCCCGGCTCCCCCAAAAAACAAAACGACAAAAACCGGTAACAAAACGGAAAAACAAACAAGCCAAAACAAGCACTGACAACAACCCAACACTGACAAACATCCACAATAGAACAAAACAAAACAGCAGTTAGTGCTACAATACATAGTTCTCAATGTACGTTTAAACACACACACACACACACACACACACACACACACACACACACACACACACACACACACACACAACAAAACAGCAGTTAGTGCTACAATACATAATTCTCAATGTGCGTTTACACACACACACACACACACACACACACACACACACACACACACACACACACACACACCGTCAGCACACACATTCAGAGGAGAAGAGAGAGAGAGAGAGAGACAGACAGACAGAGACAGAGACAGAGAGAGAGAGAGAGAGAGAGGCAGGCAAAAAATTCAATAACAATTGCCGCAACAGCAGGAATTACATTGCATAGGCAAATGGGCATCAACCACTGTTACAAGCGGCATCAACATCAACCCCACCGCCACAAACGGCACCAGCAACGCCTTTCAACAGGAAACAAAAAAGAAGCAATAAAACCAACATAAAACAGCAAGAATTTGCCAGTTATTGAATCGTTCTCAGAAGCACATCCCCAGGGAACAGCCACTCCACTACTGCCACTAGAAATGATCTACCCGGTGACGAGAGCAAACAAAGCCTCGAAAGCGTTCTGGGAGGTACTTCACACGCTGCCGTGGAAGAGGCTATGTGCTCATCACAAAGGGGTGTACGTTATCTTGCATCTCTGCGGACCAATGAAACCTGATCATGGCGTCGGAGTAAATCACACACCGGGACTCCCACCGGCCGGCTTCCAACAGGGAAGTTGTCCTATGCGGGATTCTCTCCATGCCCTGGCTGTGTCTGTAGCGTGAAGTGTTGTACACTGTTCTGAAAGGGTTGCTGAGCTTGACTGTCGTTGCCGTGAGTTTATGACCAATCCTTACGAGTTACTACGCTTTCAGAAAAGCAGTTACCACAATTAGACTCCGGTAAAAAAGAAAAAAAAATGCGGTAAAATATTGGTCATCGGTGGACAAAACGAAATATTTTCCTCCGCCACTCCTTCCTTTTCTTCTTCTTTTTTTTCTCTTTCTTTTCATTGTATCGGGGAACCGGGGTGGTCGAATGGTAAAGCGTTGGACTTCTAATGCTCGGGTCGTGAGTTCGATCCCGACTGGGGCCAAATATTTGTGCTGGCTTTTTCATCGTTGCCCCGTCTTTGATATCACATGTGGTGGAAAAGGACGTTAAACCCCTAAACACCCACCCACCCTTTCATTGTATCTAAAACTTGTGAATTCTACAGACCGGTCGTGTCTGCAATACACGGTACACTTTGCACTGTTTCTGATGTTAGCTTTGACATAGGCTGCACCGCACAGGTATATGCCCGTTTGGGTATTGCTCACGCCTGAGAAAGTCAGAAGGGAGTCTACACTTCAAGAGAAAAGCTGTCTGTGGTGTGTTCTCATTCTCCAGTTTGATATCAAACACGGCGTTTTGCTGTTTCACTGATTTCTTATATGCTTCGACCGTCGCACATGCGCGATACCCAAACGAACACATACCTACACCAGCTATATCAGATGCTTCTGCACTGAAGGAAGCGATACTGCTCAAATGCGTCTGCACTTCACTCTCTGTTTCTTTGTAGTCGTTCACTCGTCTTTAAGCCTAGCGATAAGATTTAAGCGGAACAGCAGTCTGCGCCGTGTGGTGGCTGCAGGTGAAGCCTGACAGGAATGTCTTTCTCACACGTCTGTACCGTGTTCTGATGGGAAGGCAAAGACAGGATGACACAGTGCAAAACAACCTACAAAAGACAAGAGAACGAGTAAAGATATCAATCTTTCTGCCAACTTAAAGGCGTCTTTTCCAGCACTTTAGTTCAGTTCCGCTTGTGAGTGTGCGAGAGTAAGACATAAGACATAAGATATTTTACTGGATCCCATGAAAGGGAAATTACAATGCCTGCTCCTCTTTTGATTGAGAATAAATTATCATGTTCCCACAAACACCCACTCACTCTGATGCGCACACACATCCACGCACTCCCTAAACATAAAAACTGAAATATACAAACACATAAATACAGAATAGATTAATGACCGAAAAACTTTAAAAGGTATCGGTTTCGTTTGGTTCTCCCCTCTTGTGAAAACCGTTTGCAGTGGTGATGGCCCGCAGGACGAATGATCGCTGATATCTATCTGAGTACGCCCGAAATAGTCTGAGAGATTAGTAGAGCTCTGAATGCGATAATGCCTTCAGCAGGCTTTGCGAGCCGTCGAAAATTCTCCTACTCAGCGGCTAACTGTGTCCGCCATAATACCTGACTCCTTATGATTCTCGCGTCGCGTGTTGGCTCGGTGCAAGCCTGTGAGATGCTGTCACTGTGCAGGTGTCAATGTCAAGAAAGTTTATTCCTGTAGCCTTTTCTGGGGTGTGGAAGAAATATAGAAGAACGAACGCGAATGCTCTGAATATAGGAAACCACAACTGTAAAAGGTTAAAATAAAAACACACAAAGAGTCCAATAACACTGAAAAAAGTGCACAAATTCAGGTGTGAACAACACACTAGAGAGACAATGGCTAATGTCTGAGTGGTACGATGTCAGACATTACCAAAAGAACTTAGGACAATTTGTGAGCATACAACTGATGAAAGAGGGGCCTTTAAACAACTTTTAGTATGAATGAGCAAAAGACAAGAACACATGTAAAGATACCTATCTATCTGCCAACCACAAAAAGACTCGTGGGCTGAATGAGCATATCAAAGAAAAGCCACTAAAAAAGAAAGTCAGGAGAGCATCTACAGGCGCCGGTGCACCATTTCCAGGCTTGTGTGTGCCTGTCTTTTCCGAGACATTGATAACGACACTGGCATGGAAACTACAGCCAAAGAAAACTCGCTGCCACTTTTATTGCTTAGCAAAACTGGATCACCCTAGGGCAACCATCACACACTCTATTCCCATCCACACCCTCCCCTTCCCCTCTCCCCTACCTTTGCAAGACCCTCAGCGTCCCCAAGTCAGCATCACATTTCCACGGTGATGTTTTGTCCATCAAGGGGGTATCGAACTTAAGCCACAAGATTGGCCCAAACCTCGCCTACAAAGTGGCGGATGTGGTGCCCACTAAGCCGTCGATAAATCGACAAGATGCTCTATACAGGCTGCGAGTGCGGGACCCCAGACGCGGACAAAAGCAGAGACGAGATTTTATTGCAGTTCCTTTTTGTGAGGCTGACTTTACGAAAGCACACAGCTGCGGGCTTGTATGAGTATTTTGTGGTGAAAAGAAACCAACACCACCGCCATTTAGACGATAAAGTTATGTATGTGTAAGGCAAAGCCTGATGTAGTTGCATGAAATGATATGATTTCAATTTGACTTCGTCCTTTTAGGGTTATCAGAGTATATATATGTGGAAATAGAAATCGTCAACACAAGCATTTTGACAAGAAACGTACGTGTGTATAAGGAAGATTGTGAAGCGTGATACTGTTAGATGAAATGAAATCAAATGATTTCAGTTTGGCTTCTCCCTTATGGTTGTATGAAACGGGATCTTAAGATTTTAATTTAGCTTCTTCATCTATGTATAATCGGCGATTGAAACAAACACAAAACATCGTCATCTGCACTCGTTTGAGTTTTAAACAGTAAATAAACGAAAACGAGAAAAACATAAGAGAGAATGAAAGAACAACAACAAAGTAAAAATTCCAACAACTGACAAATGAACGACAACACACAACGAAACAAACAATGACAGCGACCAACAACCAAACCAGAAAAGAACACAACAGCAACAACAACAACACAACAACGACAGCGACTACAGCTACACAAAGATGTATAGATTGGAAGTAACGAATACTGACATGTTGGCTGAACCACGTAAAAGGATCATTTGGAATTTTACCCATTAGCTGGGGCGTGCTATCGATCAGGCAGACATCCACTTGAAGTATTTACACGTAATACCGTACGGACGGGTGAATGCGACATTTTGTAAATCTAATAAAAAAAACAAAACAAGAAAACAACAACAACCATAACCCGCAAAATATGAGGGTGGGTGGGTGTTTGGGGGTTTAACGTCCTTTTCCACCACATAGGGTGATATCAAAGACGGGGCAACGATGAAAAAGCCAGCACAAATATTTGGCCCCAGCCGGGATCGAACTCACGACCCGAGCATTAGAAGTCCAACGCTCTACCATTCGACCACCCCGGCTCCCCGCCGCAAAATATGAGGACACTGCCAACTGCCACCAGATCTCCATAAAAATCCTAAGCCGCCTTTTCGCTCAGACTGATTTTCTGAGTTTGGGGATTTGAAAAATACGGGTGGGTGGGTGTTCGGGAGTTTAACGTCCTCCTCCACCACGTATGGATGATATCAAAGACAACGACATAAAGGCCAGCACAAAAAATAAAAATAAAAAAATTGGCCCCATCCGGAATTCGAACTCACGACCCGTGCATTGGAAGTCCAATGCTCTACCATCCGGCTATCCCGGCTCCCCTAACAAATATGGCTATCGGTAAACCCGGAACTGCAAAATTGTTACAATACTGTATTCTACGTAGCCTACTCCCTCTCTGAACTCTGGGGAACCAGTCCAGCATGTGTTGCGACGCTATAACATGGACTGTGCTATTACCATGTCGGGTTGTGAGAACGTGATGGGTCATAACTGGCTGGTCCATGCTTGCAGGCCTTTTCACGCGCTCAGAATCTTGCCTGGCCCTATGGCGCGGGGGTTAAGCAAAATGCACGGACGTTTTTCTCGTGCTGTACCCCTTCAGCAATTTCGACGACGTTTGCTCTGAGCGCGGAAAGTCGTTATTTTGAAACATGAGCATAAAGCAGTTATACACATCACGTTTTTTTTTTTTGGTTTGTTTGTTTGTTTGTTTTTCAAATCAGGCGGAGGCTACATATAGGCATCTGGCCTTTTGCCACCGCCTGAATACTACTGTTTTGTGTAAACTGGCCAGCGGAATAAAACCATGTTTGATTTTTTTTTTTAAATCAGAAAACCCTAATTTAGCGTTTTTCCAAGCCACGGCACTGCCTCCAAGTTTCTAAATTCAAATATTCATAGCACCGGAAAACGCCTTGGATTTCCAGTTGTTGGTTACAAGGAAAGGGGCCGTTTCTCAGTCAGGTTGTACCAATACATTATTACAATCTAATGATTTGTATACTGCTCACAATAATTAGGGGATATTCATATTGGGGCTTAATTTTCCAGGAACAGGGTGATGTAGTTGTAGCGACATGAATGACATTCAACGCCCTACTTTGACGAGCAGTTTACTTTCAGCTTTTTTCACGTGCAGATCAAACCAGTCCTTGAAATGAACGTGGGGTCAGTTGTCCACTTTCTCACAGTGTCCCCCCCCCACCCCTAAAAGCATGCAAATCATTTACGTTTTCTTTGCACTGCTTGCCCCAGACAGGTTGCCGTGGCCAGCGATGTCCCCTGACCTGTCTCCTGTTATACATTTGTGGGACAACCTCGACAGACGCGTCCAGGAACGCCCCGCCCCTCCTCAGACCCTTCAGCTGCTGACCAACACCCTTCAGTAGGAGTGGCCCAGAATTCTTCAGGACAGCACCAGAAGGTTGATTTGCAGTATGCGGCATCGTTGCACTGCATGTCTGGCCGCAAATGGGGGACCTACACGATATTAGGGGACCTTAAACATGTCGTGAAAACGGACTGCTCACCTCTCCTAGTTTCCATGTATCACGTGATTAAACTGGACACGTTGATTCAGACTTTAATGAGTCGTTGAAATGTTCACGTTTACCTGTACGATGAAATAAACGGGCTAATGTCGATTGTTCCATTTTTGCGAAGGTTTTAATGTCGATATCCCCCAACTTATTATTTGGACAGTGTTTCAAAATAACGGCTTTAGCATAGCACCGGAAACACACCCGACGATTTTGTTTAGCCCTCGTGTACAGACCGGGCTGCATGCAATTTGAGCCCGTGCCAACGCCAGCAGAGACGCACGGTAGACAATGTGACGACACGACCTCAGCTGATTCAGGCTCGTTCTAAGACACACGAGGATCGTGTGACAGAACTTGCTGCAAGACGAAGCACACGTATACGAGCATCACATGTGCAGGAAGGACGAATTTGTAATGTGTCTGAATCGCAGTCTTGGCCACATGTGCGTGCGTGCGTGCGTGCGTGCGTGCGTGCGTGCGTGCGTGTGTGTGTGTGTGTGTGTGTGTGTGTGTGTGTGTGTGTGTGTGTGTGTGTGTGTGTGTGTGTGTGTGTGTTTGCAAACATTGCACATAAAGCAACGGTGAAGTATTTGGCTGAAAGTGTGTGTTCTGCTCGGTGAAGTAAGATGTCCTCGCTACTGTTCTGCCGACCTTTTGAAACAGTTTGCACAGATCCTCCACAGCGGTGACTTCAGTTGCTAGTGAGTGGTATGATATCAAAATAATAATACCAATAAAATACTAATAATACTGATAGTTTTATTTGCAAAGCGCATATTGATATAAAATATATATGCCAAAAGCGCTGAAAACAAAACAGGTTGAAAACATAAGAGATGAAAACTAGAAGAGCAAAGAAATAAACGGCAACTAAAAGCACAAAGTGTCACATACAGAACATTCATACACTTTATCTACCCAGGAAGTCTCCCAGTATTAAAACCTGGTAACAGCAGCAATAGCGCCTTAACCTTCGCCGTACGTGGTGGGTGCAGGTGCACCCATCCTTTCACTTTAATTAATTATCTCAATCACTTTTTATCTCCCGTCTTTGAAATTTTACGACTTTGTTAACGAAGGTTTTGACTATGTTTCCACCAAAAATTGTGTGTGTTTGTTAGTAAACAACGGAGTAAATAAACAATTAAAAAACGTTGTATAAATGGGCTTGTAATACATATCGCGCGTAACCTGTCTCGCTGCGTGGCGTCCACAAAAGCCTGACTCAGGACCACCGCCAGAACACCGAGACTTTGCGACCGATTACCCCATCCGACGGCTGTTCGTTATCTTAGCCCATTATCCCCTGCTCACCGACTGTTGTGTGATACTTCTGGGACGGGCAGCACGTGACAAAGGGTATCGAACCAATCAGAGCAGTGCTATTACCGGGATTAATGAGATATTGATGTGCTGGAAAGGCAAACCTTGAGATACCGGGGCGGGAAGGGGGGAGGGAGATGGGTTAGCATAGAGTCCACAATTAGACCACACACACACACACACACACACACGGAGTCCGAGGAATGTCTTGGAACTCTGAGTAACTGCTCCAGTAATAGTGCCGGTTCTGAGGGACACTGATCAAATAATGACTATTTGAGGATGGAATATGCACTAGCTGCCATCGACGTACGAACGTCTGCTTCTTCTAGTGGGACAATCAACCCGCGAGTTGGAGACGACAGCAATGAACATGAGCTGAAGAAATCGAAACGTTGAGTGCGGAAGAGTGAAACGCACATTCACGAGCAGTCCACGAGCTGGCGATAACTGCAATGGGACGGCACAATGAACAACAGGAATCGAAAAGCTGAGAGTGAAACGCACATTCACGAGCAGTCCACGAGCTGGCGATAACTGCAATGGGACGGCACAAGACGTGGAAAAAGACGTTAAAATCCCAAACACCCACCCCCACCAACCCTTTCAGCTGATCGAAGCTGAAACGCAGTAGCCGGTGACAGTGAGGTTACCACAGTCGACCTTGTAGCTGAGTTTTCCTCGTTTGCACGGCCGTCAAACGTCAATGTGTTGCATTCGGAGCTCTACTAATCTCTGGAAGAGCACATAGCCGCAGTCACAAGCGCGACTGTCCCATTTAAGGCAGCAACTGCATCTTCACGCTTGGCGAGCTCACAGAGGCTGCCACTCTACCTCCTGATAATCTGCAATAGTTGCTGTATATGCGCTTAGTATTTATGTTTGTTTTACCTAGTTGTAATTATTTGTTTTCTACGTTTTTTTTTTTGTTTTTTTTTTGTAATCGGGACTTCGATAAATTAGCACGAAGGTGCAGCGTCTCCTGCATGTCCTAGGTTTCTGCTGCCCCCCAGACCAGTTTGCATCATTTGTCCAACGTTACATTTTTGTTTTTTTCACGTAGTGCAGGCACACTTCGCCGCGAATTAGTCTTTGGTGCTTGCGCGGCTTTAAGCCCTAAAATCTCACTCACTCACTCGCCATTCCATCTCCTCTTCTGGGGAGCCAGGATGTGGTAGAACGTTGGACTTTCAATGCTTGGGTCGTGAGTTCGAATCCCGGCTGGGACCAAATAATGTGCTGACCTTTTTCTCGTTGCCCCATCTTTGATATCGCCCTTACGTGGTGGAAAAGGAAGTTAAACTCTCCCCCCCCCCACACACACACACACCGCCACCCCGTCTCCTCTTCTGAAACGTTGACAACACAGGAGGACTGGACACGAAGGACGTTGAAATGGATACTTAGTCCTTGTAGTCTCCTTCTGTGTTGTTCACGTTACACACAGGGAGGGTGCCAGCCTTTGACAGCTTTTCAAGAATGTGTGTGTGCGTTGCCGTCTTCCGGACTCATCCATTTCCGTCCATTTCAGTTCGCCCATTTTGCCCGGACTGCAGTTTCCGCGAACGACAGTTCATGCTGCGCCCATTTCTCGCGCGCGAAAGAGTAAGCAGAGGCTGAAATACCACTAAACCAATCTGGAGATATTGAGGTCAATGAAGTGGCACTCGCACACAAGACGATGGCAATATTCTGTTAAACATTTGGGTCCATGTCTTGCAGAGCTTTTCGCTACAAACTTACGGCAGTAGAGGACCCTCTCGAGTCCGTACCACACATGCTGACAACTGGCATAAACCACACATTCTAGCCCGCTACTTTGACCATGAACGGAAGGGATACGTTGCTCGGCAGTCTCGTCTTAATTAATGAGGCTTTAAAGTCTGCACACAGTACCGATAGGGACAGCGTACGCACCGTAATGTACAATGTACTGCCAAAACTATGTGACACTGACCGTATCAACAACATTAATAGGCTCTCCTCGGAGTACAGACGAAAATGTACCAGTGAAGGAAGGTATGGCATTAGTGTCTTCCGTAGACAGGTGAATGCTTACAAGCAAATGTACGACCGAGGTTCCACCCTGGGTCGCAGAAATTGACCTCAGCTTCTCTAGGACAGTTCCTGTCGGACATTACAGCGTCTAACGTTAACAAGATAGACGCGACGTCGGGCTGATGTCCCCTCCCTCCATACCCCCCGGGACCGGTCAGTCGATCGTTGCACTTACACGCGGCTCGTCCATCTTCACGGGGGAGAGGGGGGGGAGGGGAAGGAGAGGAGGAAGAGGGGGTGCGAAATGGCTGCCACAACTGTGAAAACAACTCAAAGTGCAAGGTAGATTTAGAAGGTTCGAGACGCCTGGGCCCGTATGTAAAAGTCGAGGTTAATTTAATATGCGGCTACGGGCCTAACCCAGACTAGGGCAAAAGAAACCCAAAAGCAAAATTAAATAAAAAAGGAAGCGAAGAAAGGCAGAAAAAAATCCTTCTATAACGGCTCAGGCACCTTGCTTCCTGATTCAAAACGAAAAACAACAGAAAATTTAACCCTAGCGCTAGTTTAGTTCGAGGTTAGTCTCTAACCCGGGGCTAAAAGCCCTAACCTCGACTATTACATACGGGCCCTGGTCTCAGGTATGGTCAAATCTCTGTAAAATAAGCATACATAGGTAGTAAAGTGACTGGTGTGCCATAGGTTTCTTTGTAGCTTTTCCAAAGAGTATGCAGCACTCTACTTTCTTACGCTTTGAACATCAGGTGGCACTTTGTTTTTCCATCGGATTCGTATATAAATCAGTCACTTTCAATAACACGTGATGACATCGGTGTCCATATATATTCTGAGTAACATGCTTCCATTTGTGAGAAATCGACATCAGAACTGGTAAATCTGAACCAGAACTTTTACCATGACATCCGTGCACCAGGATACTATCAGGTATATCCTCAGAAAAGACCTGGGCCCGTATGTAAAACTCCAGATTAATTTAACCCACGGCTAAGGGCCTAACCCAGACTAGGAGAAAAGAAACCCCAAAACAAAATTAAATCAAAAAAGGAAGCGAAGAAAGAAAGACAAAAATCCTTCCATAACGGCATAGGCACCTTGCTGGAATGGACCCGCTTCCTGATTAAAAAAAAAGAAAAAAAAAAGCCAACAGAAATTTTAACCCTAGAGCTAGTTTAGTTCGAAGTTAGACTCTAACCCGGGGCTAAACTCCCTAAGCCCGACTTCTACATGCGGGCCTTGCATTTGTGAAAAATCAATGTCAGAACTTCTAAATCTAAACCCAAACTTTTACCTTATGCTTCCCATATTCTGTTTCTCCAAATCTGTTTTTATCTTCTTGTTTCTTTTCTTTCTTATTTTTTTCTTTCTTTCTCTCTTCCTTTGTTTCTTACTTTTTGTTACGGTGGGGTTGTATAACACGTTCTTTCATCGGTCAGCACTCGAGTGGTTCTGAAGAAAAAAAATGGCTGATTTGTTTCGGTTTGTGTGAAAATTTTGAACTAATCAGTTCAGGGCAGCCATGGTGATATACGACCACTGGAAGCGGACAGTTAACGGGTATGCATGAGCAAGCATATTCCGCCTTTTTCTCCCTGGGGGGCCATTTTTCAAATGTCATTTGTCTGAGCAACATTTTAGCGGGGACTATCGAGGGACATGGGAAGACTACAGCTTCTCAGTGAAATGCCAGCGGTTAACGGGTGGTCCATGTCACGCGGTGTGTCCAAATATTAATTGAAAATTTTCCCCAGAAATTCAGCCACAATTTTAAGCTTAAAGTCTCAATACGCTCGTCAGGCATACATCAATGTAGTGGAAAACTTTTCATCGTATGCGCGTAAAGATCTAAGCTCCTAACAAAAAGCTTTCCGAAGTGTGAAAAAAATTGTACAGAGTCGACCGTGCAAGCACAGTCAACTCTGTCACAGTTGCAGAGTTTTCAGCGGCCCTGAAACCCCAGTAAAAGCCAAAGGCAGCCTGATTTCACAGCTCAGTTTGCGTTTTGACACTGAGCGAGAAAGCTCGTGCAACACTCAACGCCCGCGTATAAAACATAGAGACTGCCGTGGAGTCGGGATGGCCGAATGGTAGAACACTGGACTCTCAACGCTCGGGTCGTGAGTTCGAACCCCGGCCGGGGCCAAATATTTGTGCTGGCCTTTTTCTCGTTGCCACGTCTTTGATATCACCCTCACGTGGTGGAAAAGGGCGTTTAAACACCCACCAACCCTCCAAGACTGCGGTTGACGTCTCTTATACTCACAGCACTATTTTGCACAATAATTTGCTTTCGTTTTCGTATCGTTCCAGTTTTGCAGACAAAATCATGAGTCTACAAATGAGAATAACATCAATGTTAATATTACAGCTACTACTACTACTACTTTTATTTGTAAAGCACATATCCATCTATAAAATGTACGATCTAAGCGCTAAAACACTAGAACTCATAAGAAATGAGGGTGGGTGGGTGTTTGAGAGTTTAACGTCCTTTTCCGCCACATATGGGTGATACCAAAGACGGGGCAAGGAGAAAAAGGCCAGCACAAATCTTTGGCCCCAGCCGGGATTCGAACTCACGACCCGAGCATTGAAAATCCAACACTCTACCCTTCGGCTATCCCGGCTCCCCCATAAGAAATGAAAATTACAAAAGCAAACAAATAAATCATAACTAGATGCATGAAATTTCACATGCAGAACAGTTCAGGCCAGTATGTTACATTTATTTTTAAAATAAGGATGACAAGGTTTTTAGACATCTCAATAGTTATACCATTATCTTATTCCCTTCGTGTCCACAAACGATCATGGCATTTTCAGCCACAAACGTTGAACCTTGTGAACAAGGCGATACGAAACGCAGTTCGTTGATGGTTCTGAATGTGACCATGTCCTTTAAAAGTGACAGTCCTTTCGGAGTTTGGTTTCCCGACAGCTCAGTGCATGTACGCGATCCTAATGGTCGACCGAAGCGCAGGCCGGGATATTCCCGCCCAAAATGAACGAAATGAGATTTTCTTTCCTTCACACGTCCGAGTAAACTGAACTCGGCAGAACAACAAGTGAAGTGGAAAGAATGCATGGGGAATTGACATCGACCTGTCGGAGCAAAAAAACACTGTTGAGCACGAGATTAAGGGAGGTGTTAAAGTACCAACGAATCTGCTTGGAACACCAGTGGTCGTCCACCAAATGCAAGGGTGTTTTTTTTTCTTTTTCTTTTTTTTTTTTGGGGGGGGGGGGAGAAGGGGAGGGAGGATGGAGGGGCGGGATGGGTAGGGGCGTGGCCGGGGGGCGTGGCCGGGGGGGGGGGGGAGAAGGAGGTGGGGAACAAGGGAGGGGTTGGGGGTCATGCCAACTGGTATGCGTAGGGGATTTGGGCTGGAAGAGGGATGGTCTTGTGTCTGGTACGACCGGCAGTAAAAACATAAATGAAGATCTGCAAATTGTAGCAAACTGTTTCCTGTTCGATTCCTCTTTTCGGGAAATCTGGGTCGCTTCCTCTGGGGAGATGTTTGAGGAACTCATATCAAACAATATACCCTTAGGGTTTTCAGGGTTTCCTAAAGAAATCAGCTTCTTGGCATGTTAACGGCTGCTGCGACGGTGAATACACTTCCACTCTGCGAATTAAGTACAGAATTGGGGACTCTGGGGCCACAGCAGCGGGGACAACCACATACCTACCAATTCTGCTGGGAGAGGAAAGCCGGACTGACCGGAGTTAAACTCCCCAACTGACGAGGCGCCCGAGAACCAGGAAAAAATTGCTACACATATTACAATTCGGACGAACGATAAACTGAATGAAACGAATTGCTCTGGGTAAAATTAAAACTACTGACTGAGATTGTCCTATGCAATCCGCTAATACAACTTCCCCTGTTTTCTCACATTGTGCTGGCATTTTTTCTCGTTGACCCGTCCTTGATATCACCCATAGGCGGTGGAAAAGGACGTTAAACTCCCAAACACCCACCCGCCTGCCTTGTTTTCTCACAGTATTTTAGTGCGGGTGGGTGGGTGTTTGGGGGTTTAACGTCCTTTTCCACCACATAGGGTGATATTAAAGACAGGGCAACGATGAAAAAGCCAGCACAAATATTTGGCCCCAGCCGGGATCGAACTCACGACCCGAGCATTAGAAGTCCAACGCTCTACCATTCGATCACCCCGGGTCCCCTATTTTAGTGCATTCAAACTGAATGAGGATGCACTGCAGAGCAAACGGTGTTTTGGACTAGGGCAAATGAAATGACGGAAAGGAGGCCACATCCCTTAGCTGCCACTACTAACGTTTCCGATGCCCTTTCCTGTTTCCGCGTCTGTTCAGCAAATGCCACGCTCATTTACGGTGCTCCGTTTTTGTTGCCTTTTCCGGTTGCGACACTCAGCCCCTTCCGCCCGATTACGCTTTACGCATGCGCGACGGACTGTAGTTTCCGGCCACCGCTCTGCACAATGTGACGCTGTGGGTTACAGCCCTTGTGTGTGTGTGTGTGTGTGTGTGTGTGTGTGTGTGTGTGTGTGTGTGTGTGTGTGTGTGTGTGTGTGTGCGTGTGTGTGTGGAGTACCCGGGTTTTAGGTTGAATTTTTTTTTTCTTTTTAGCTTCTTTGTTTTTCCTTTCTTTTTTACGTCGCTAGTTGCCGTCTGCCATTTAGTTAATGAGTACGTGCACTAACAGATGAACATCGCATTTCCAGTCTCCACACACAGACTCTTTCGCAAAGGCCTGTCGCTGAAGTAATTAACACGCAGAACATTCTAGATACTCCACAATTCTAGGTTGGTTTTTTTTTTTTCCCCGTCTCGCGCACTGGCAACGGCCTCTCGTTTGATTAATACACTAACAGACAACCCTCGCATTTCGAGTCCCCAGAGTATTTTGGTTTTGGTTCTTGTAAACTTGTTGTTGCTTTTGTTGTTGTTGTTCCCCCCCCCCCATCCCCAAAGCCCTATATAATCTCCATTCTGCCATTCCAACAACAACAAATTTATCCCTGACACTGATCATAAAATGCGTCTTTCCTAATACCAGATTCTATGTTTACGTTCAAAATATGTACAAAACAGACCGAGCTAGCGAGACAAACAATTTCTAGAAACCATTAAGAAAATGAAAAAAAAAATTGTGATGGTATCAAACGAGTGTACTAAGAAGAAGAAGAAAAAAAGTCCATGCGATTTGGCGATTAACTCCATCAAACAGCGGACTATTTCTGGAGTCCAGAGCTCGCCTCCCCCGCACGCAGACTTTTCCGTTTTAGCTTCAGTATCGATCGACGGATACCCGCTTATTTTTTTTCCCCTGCCCTGGCTATATTCTATGGGCCTTAATCTGTCCTCCTCGCTTTTCATCCAGCTGAGATGGCTTTGCTTTTGACATTCTTATTATGTGCAAGTTAGAGATGTCTGGGTGGGGAGGGGGGGTGACGGGGGAGGAGGGGAGGAGGAACACGCATCAGGTACGGGGAATTAGTGATAGTGGTTGGGGAGGGGGGTAGGTTTGTGTGTGTGGGGGGGGGGGGTGTTGGAAGAGGGGGAGAGGAGGATGATCAGTGGAAACACACACAACAAGTCTCACCAGGTATAACATACTTTCCGCTGCTCTCGCCCATCCAGTAGCCATCTTGTATACCCCCCTGTGTCTGTCTTCCTGCTGCACCACGAAACACATTCCTTTGACTGTATAACTGGATCTGTTTGTCTAACAACTCCATCACAGTCAAGGATACATCGATTCAGAGGCTCACCACTCTGGACTGTTCGCAGGTTCCCTTCGGATAGGTGCACCCCCCAACCCCGCCCCCCTCCGGCCCCTCCATAACCCGCCCGTTTTAGGGCCGTCTCCAATCACTCTTGTGATTGGGACGTTAAACCTTAACTTACCTATCTACCTACCCGTTGTTCTATATACACGCACCACTTCCGCTTGTGCAGCTCAAAACAGACACACTCGAAACGGCGAGAAGACAATGCTAAAATTTAATCACTCCTGAAAACAACACTTCAGTGAGTTAGTGGGTAAAATAATCAAGTCTCTGCGCCCATTCTGTCCACGCCCTTTTCTCAGTCCCCTCCGTTCTAAGCTTCCCGTAACAACGTCCTACTGAAAGCACGGTGACTGCGAAGTCCTAAATCCCGTACTGCTGGGGGACAGAGTGGAAGTGGGTTCACCGGCGCCGCGGTCATTAACATTTCAGGAAGCGAATTTCTTTAGGAAACCCTAAAAACCTTAGAGGGGGATATTCTTTGATCTTTGAGCCGTGCTGGCGATCGAAGCAGAGCCAGGCAATGTTCTTTCGTGTACCGTTGCGGTCAATAGTCACATGTGGAGAGAGAAAAAATGGCGTCTGATCGAGGCACCCTTGTATGCTTAGCCGTCATTGCTTCACGGGGGTGTAGTCAAACTGTACGTGAGAGTTTCCGGTGTTACTCCGCTCCAAGTAGTAGAACCGAGTGCTTCCAGAAATTGAAGAGTGTTTCCAAACAGCAGCACCGAGTGTTTCCATGTTCTAATGTGAGGAGCACCGAGTGTTTCCATGTTCTAATTTGAGTAGCACCGAATGTTTCCATGTTCTAATTTGAGTAGCACCGAGTGTTTCCATGTCTTAATTTGAGTAGCACCGAGTGTTTCCATGTTCTAATTTGAGTAGCACCGAGTTTTTCCAATGGTCTGTCGGCGTGACACTGAGACTAAAAGGGGCCGTTTACAAGCAATACGACGATATTGACCAACACGTTACTACACTACAAAGACGTGTGCAAGCTGATAATTATGTCAAACATATGACTGCGCGAGAACAGCTATCGTCGAAACTTTTGAAGCGGAGCAGCACCGGGAACACTTCCCATCTATTTTGACTACACCCCGTTTCCTTTTTCTTTTCCATGGCAACTGATCACAACCGATGCGGGACTCACTGGCCAGGCGTGTGGCTGGTCCGATTATCCTTTCGTTTGTGGACCAGGAAGTAGCATGTGGCCAAGTCTAGAGATTCTGTCCAAGACCTGGCTACTTCTGGGTCCGATTCAAACAGACGCATCCCCACATTTTCTGCCATTTGTATGTTTGTCATGGTTTGCAATGTGTGTGTGTGTGTGTGTGTGTGTGTGTGTGTGTGTGTGTGTGTGTGTGTGTGTGTGTGTGTATGTCGTTGCGCCCTGACCGTAAGGCATTGCAGTTTTTCCCCTGTTTTTGTATATATTTTTTTGTTCCCTTTTTAGCGCTTAGAACTGTTATCAACCAATAGGTTATAAGTTGTAAGTACTGTCATTATTATTATTATTATTGTGCAATGTGTGGCGGTCGGTGGTCTAGTGATTAAGACTTCACCACCAATGCGAGAGGTCAGGTTCGAGTCCCACTCGGGGCAAAGAGTGTTTCCTTTTCGTATGTGGCACCGTTCATTCGGGTCGATAATTGGGGCTTCTTCTCTCAAGGTACTACGGCTTCCTCCCTCTCTGCTTTGGAAATGTGCAGCCTATAAAATTCATCATAAATGTAATTCTATATTCCGAAGCTTAAATTACTGAGCTGGCCCTTCGTACCACGTAGCTATAATGTCTTAATCTTCAGTGTGTGAGAGAATGCGTGTGATTCACGTGAGCGTGCGTGTTGGGTCCAGTTCGCGGCGCTTTGAGACAGTTCAAGAAAATGGGTAAAGTGCCTACACAACACACAATTCTTCTTATTCTTCTTCTTATTGTTATGTGGTTTTAGTGCCTCCCTGCCTTTTTTTCAAGTTTACTCCAGTTTTTTTTTCCCGTTGCCAATTTTGCCGTAACACTAGGTGCAATTTTGGAAGGAGAAAAAACAACAGCAAAAACAACACAACAAATCCAAAGAAAAAGAAAACACCGCCAGAACTTATATAACCAACGTCTACATATTTGGGGAAAAAAAGCCGTTCCATTTGCTGAAGGAAACAAAATGCACCAAAGTACCCCACCTCTTCGAAAACGAACCGGGAGGGTCTATGAAAAATTCATCATTGTTTGTGCTATGGGGGGAAAAGCCGGTACGGAATCAATGCCGCCGTTAGTTGACTAGGTCACTTCTCTCGTATTGTCTCGCGTCCGGCGCGAGAGATCGTGGAGTGGAAATCAATTTAAGTGGTCATCCGCCAACGCCGATGTATATACGGTAGCCAGCCCGGCTACGCTGTCCTCCTGCTGGCAAGGTGAAGGTCGTTTGCCAGCGTCCCCCAAGGGTGGATCTACTTAGTAGTATCGTCACCTGGAAGATGGGTCTACGAGCCGGGGATGTGATAGGCGCTTAGGTCCTTTTTGTAGATGACAATAGTGGTTCGTTTTGGGGAAAAGGTCAAACAGCAATCGCCACGTTGGGAGTGGGTCTAAGGGAATTCTATTCCTGTCGGGCCGGTTCTTCTGTCGAAGATCATGGTGATATAATTATCATCACAAGCGTACGGTTCCAGCCACTAGCTGGTCCCAATGGTATCCTGTTTGTGTAAGACTAATTTCCCTTTGACATTTTTTATCATGCTGTTAGAAGCGCACTTTAGGGGGAATCCTGTTTGTGAAAGAGAGTTGTTTCCCTTGGACGTTCCTCCTAAGTTCACTTCGAATGGCATCAAGAGGAAGCAACTCTTCAACTAGCATGATCCCCTATTACACATGCGGCGATCATGAATTACGTGATGGCGGAAAAGAGATTAATATAAATTCAATTTTAAAAAATTCGACATGTGATGTGATGGTAAAGCTGTTGTGTGTTTGAGTGAATTATGAACTGCAAATTTAACAAAAAAGCAATCAACACTTCCGTTGGAATGTACAATGCAATTTAAAATTTGTAATCGTAAAAATCAGGCAGCGGTTCTTCGAATTTTACTGTCTGCGGCCTCCTTCGTCTTTTCCCTTACTCACAGTTCACCTTACACTGACAAAGGCATTTCCGAACAGGTCATTTTTTTTTTCTGATGTTCGACAGATAATGATTTTTGCACTTAACAATCAAAATCGAGTGGACCAAACTTCCAAACGGTGATTTGCTTTGAGAACAGACGGGGACATCAACGTTTCTCATCCATTTATGGAGTCTCTTGACCAATCACATCCCGGCCCAACAGATTCAATAGCGCAGGGTCCCCCAGATTCAGCCCAAACTTTTAAACGGTGGTTTGCTTTGAGAACAGATGGGGACATCGACGTGTCGCATCCATTTATGGAGTCTCTTGACCAATCAAGCACAATACCACAGTTTCAATAGCGCAGGGTCCCCCTGGTGCACCCTCCCCCTCATTTACCGATTTATTAAAAACTGATGGGTCTTGCTATGATAACGATTTTTGACACTAAATTAGTCAATAAATTGCAAAATACCTGCAGAGGAATTCAAGACAGGTTCATTTCTTACATCTTATGTAAGTCATTGTCAGACAGCATGTAGCATACGCTAGCGATGCATGCTCTCTGTCACTGGTTCTGCGTCTGTGTTCGGCAGTGGTACTTTTTAAGGGTCCAGTTGTGTAAACTGTGATATTTAGGCCGCCATCTTTTAACTTATGGAGCGGCCCCATGTATTATGACTCGACTTCCCTGGAATTTATCCCTTTATCCTGTTGACAGCCGACATCCCAGCCTACGCGCCGTCGCTCTGTTGACAATGTCAGCTTCCAGTGTTATAAAATATATATCACGCGCTGATGTCAAATTTCATAGCGATTAGGCGGCAACTGATTGATGGGAATGCAACTGTGAAAATCCCCCCTGTGCGCTCTGACAATGACACTTGATCAATGAGGGGTTTTTGGTTTTTTTTTTGGCTGGCTATGATACATTACTTACACGGGCTCGTCTCGATCGAAACTCTGTCTGGTGGCCGTGATTTTCTGTTACTAGACCTGTGGTCGGGAGTGAGTTAATGAACGGTTGTGTTGTCGGCACGCATGTCGGGGTTTTTCTTTTCTTGTGGGGAAACATAACTGTTGGGTTGTTGGACTGCGAAAAGAATGGTTCTGTTGATGATATTTACGTAAGAGTGCTTTATGAGCACAGCGCGCGTGTCAAGAGAAAACGCTAGTCAGGAAATTTCCACCTCTCTCTCTCTCTCTCTCTCTCTCTCTCTCTCTCACACACACACACACACACACACACACACACACACACACACACACACACAAGCACGTGTCTTACGATCAATAGCACGATCATCACCTTATTGTATTTATTTAATATTGCTTTTTCTGTTCACACGATTTCTTCTCAAAGTCCTTGTTGTCTACGAAAACGTGTTGATGTTACGTTTGCCGAGTAAGCAAGTTTTTGTAGCCTGCGGCACGTGCAGTCTCTCTCTCTCTCTCTGTCAGTAAGTACCTACTTCAAGTCTCAACGACTCACCGCCAGCAGTACCACTCAGAATGATCGAGTCGATCGACCTCGGTTAGGCCTCATCCCCAGCTCATCAATACCGTCTAATCGGCTGTCCCACCCCTCCCCTCAACCCCTCCTCCCTCCCTCCCCCCCTTCATCCTTACCATTAGTATCAACTACTCCTCTCCCCCCCCCCCAACTCAATTTCACTGCCAACCACTATGCCCCCCCCCCCCCCAGTCCATTTCGTGTTATACGTCTCCCACTGGCTTTATGAAGCTAGGGCTCTAGGGCCTGATGCATGAAACGAGACTGGACTAGTTTGAGGCTTGGCTCTAGTTTCAGGTGTAATTACGTCGGGACTACCATCAGCGTGTATTACTGTTTAGTCCCTGAAACAGTCGTTAAGTTTGCCGTAGTCTCCGTTCATGCATCTCGTGCTGATCTTTTAGTCTCAGCTTAGTCACGCTCTCGTCCTAGCCCCACGATTTCCACTTCCATCCTAGCCTCGCTGCGTACATCAGACCCCTGTATGGAGAGAGACTAGAACGTAACTTTGAGACTAGCTTGACTAAGCTGAGACCCCCCCCCCAAAAAAACAAAAAAAAAAACAACAACAAACAAACAAACAAGAAACAAAAAAACAACAACAAAAACCAAACTATAAAAAAACACCCCCCCCCCCAAAAAAAAAAAAACAAACCAACACCCAAACAACCCCCCCCCCCCCCCAAACAAACAACACCACAAATACCCCCCCCCCCAAAAAAAAAAAAAAAAAAAAAAACCCAACCCCCCTCCGCCACCCCCCCCCCCACCCCCACCACCCGAATAAAAAAACCGAATAGTAAAAAAAAAAAAAAAAAAAAAGTAAGACTCGGGCATGTCTGTGACTGTTTCAAACGGCAATGCATTCTGACGATAGTCACCGATGTAGTAAGTCTGCGACTGGCGCTAAGTCTCAGACTGCTGACTGCTGACTAGTACTGAGTGACTAGTCTAGTCTCCTTCTATGCACCAGATGCCCAGTGCTGGCTGAGCCTTGGAAACTTATCCTGCAAGTCAACCCCTTGGCACCGTGCTTGGGTCGTTTCCTGCAAACTAGGTCGCCTGGATTTCAAGCCGTTGTCTAGGTAACCGATCATCAATGCAGCAAGTTCTCCCACTACAGAGAGAGAGAGAGAGAGGCCAAATGACGTCGCATGTGATACGTATCCGATGTTTGTTTGTGAAAGAAAATATTCACAAAATTGAGGGATGATAAAATTAGTGCATTGTCCGTCTGTTTTGTGGTCAGAGGTGTGTGTGTGTGTGTGTGTGTGTGTGTGTGTGTGTGTGTGTGTGTGTGTGTGTGTGTGTATCTGTCTGTCTGTGTGCGTGATAGAGAGAGAGAGAGAGAGAGAGTTGCGAACGCGGAGGCCAAACGACAGACGACCAGCAAAAATAGAGAGAAGCACAAAAATTATAATGGATAAACTTCGTACTTAGAAGAATGAAGAGTGGTTGACAGAAGAGTGGTTGGCATTTTCAAACCAGTTCGATGGAAAGCAGACAAGTGTGGTGGTGGTGGTGGTGGTGGTGGTGGTGGGCGGGGGGGGGGGGGGTGCAAGGGGAGGGAGAAGCGGCGCGAAGGTTCTGCCCACGCAAGAGCGGCGTCTTGCACAGTCAGCAAAAATCAAAGTATTGTCGCACGTGGGCAGACGACATTTTCTCCCTGCCGGCATGGCCGCCACTGTGAACTTTCGGGACGCTGCCAATCAGCCTCGTGAGAACGGGCACTGGAGAACAGTAGCATCTTATAACAATTAAAAAAAAAATTCTCAGACTATGTCCCTCTGGTCTGCATGTCCCGTTTCATCGCTCCAGTCTCGCATAACCTCCCTCCTCCCCGCCCCCCCCCCCCCCCCTCCCCGCCCTCCTACCACAACCGAATGACATTTAACACCTCCACACATCGCGCTCGCGTGAGTTCGTGTCGCGACGAATAAACGTCTCACAACTTCATGTGGGCGGGGTTTTCCCGTTGTAAGGGTGGTTTGACCTACTTTTGTTCCCAACACACCCCCCCCCCCACCCCCGCCGCCTTCACCACCACAACCACCACCACCTTTCCCTCACAAATATCGATGAACCCTTTCTTTATTTCAATTCAATTCAATTCATTTCATTTATTATCCCAACTTGGGCAATTTGTTTTTCAGTATACGGAATCCCCCCACCCACCACCCCTCCCCATTCTCATTTTTTCCCCCAAAGGAGACAGTTTTGTCTTGAAGACTGTCAATGGTGGTGTGCCCTCTACATAATTATTGTAATCCCACTATCCCACGTCACCCCCCCCCAGCCCCCCACCCTCCTCCCACAACTCCACGCCCTTCCACCCCCTTGCCCCTCTTTACCACTTTCATCTCAACTATCGATTTTACTCTGAACCGTAGTGTTATTGACACGCAGTGGGTTTTTATTTTATTTTTTTATTTGGTGGGGGTGGGGGGGGGGGGCGAAGCGGAGGGGGGATGGCGGAGGGGGGATGGCGGAGGGGGGGGGGGGGGGGTGGGCATTTCCTCAAAAGAATCAAATTTTTTCTTCAAGGCAGCCCATATAGTGGTGGTGGTGGGCCCTAAAGATATCTATTGCCAGTTTGCCACCCTCTACATCTACATCTCTACCCCTTCCCTCTAAAAGACATCGATTTTACAGTGACCCCCTAGACCCGGTGACCCGCTTGTGGACGAGGAGTTCACGAGGACGCATGGGTAGCCCAGACTAAGCGACCGCTCATATGCATTTTTTTTTTCATCTTCACAAAGGAGGATCTGTCCATGATTTAAAGGGCGAGGCAAGTGAAAGGGTTTCATTCAAATTTAGAATGTGTGTGTGTGTGTGTGTGTGTGTGTGTGTGTGTGTGTGTGTGTGGAGAGAAGTGTGTGGAGAGAGAGAGAGAGAGAGAGAGTGTTCATTTTTCCATCGTGTGGAGTGTGATATGTTCTGCTGTACCCTTGGAGTAGGAGCCGGAAACAGCATTGTATTCCTCTAGAATCAATAAAGTATTAAGATATGTAAAGTAAATAAAGATATTAATTTTAAGATCAGTAACAGCAAGCTCAATGATCCTGCAAAGGCTGAAATGGGTATCATTGCAAACACATACAGGCTGATGAAACTCAGCACATTATCAATATAAGCACAACATTCCTTACCTTCGCGCGGCCGCAGCAGAACATGCCTATGAGCATGCGCGGAGCGAGGGTGACACAAACGAGCGACTCTACCAGCATGGAGCCTGAGCAGTAGCAGCAGCAGCTCCACGTGCAGTTCACGCGCACTCGGCCCCGCACATGCGCTCCCCCTCCGCCGCTTACAGCTGAGGCTTGGAGCTGTCATCCACAGGGAACTCCTCCTGCAGCTGCTGCTGGTTGAGGTGGAGAACCTGCTGGTCAGGTCAGCTTGAGGCACGTGGTACGGCTAGTGTTGTGCATTGAATCCGCAGAGTAGTCCCGACTGCATCCACACAGAACACCCGGATAAATCCACACAGAACTTCCGGCTGACTAAATGAATCCACGGATAACGTCTAGATGAATCCACACAGAACGTCAAAATGAATCCACAAAGAATATCCGGAATGAGTCCACACAGCACGGACAGATGAATCCAAAGAGAACGTACTTGTAAATCCACAAAAAAAAAAAACTTCTCGCGCACAATTCAAAGTGGTTGAAAAGTGAAACCGAATATGGTGCGAGTACTGATCAAAGTCAGGTAAAAACACGTTGTACAATCCATCGATACCAAACATGCACAGATTCACAATGCAATTTTGACAGAACGTAAAGCTGTTGGGAACTACCTCCGTTCTAGTTTTTGGCTGCTGGACGTTCTGCTCAGATGCCAACGGCTGTGCTGTATCCGTTGTTATCTACAGAGGCATCACACATTTGCAACACAACCTCAAATTTGCACTTCATCAGTGTAAACGATGAGTATCGACTCTTTTTCAATAATGATCAGGATTGTATTAAGGGATAATCCTGAGCTGATCCATGTGTATCACAGGACTGTGTAGCACCTAGGTTCGGCAAGCACCTTTATCGAGAAGCACCTCCTTGGGTTTTGGGGAATAGTTTCGACAATTTGGTTACTTTTTAGCGGCAGTTCGCTGGGATGGATGTACACTGCTAGAGTTGATGTCGCTTAGCTTGGCTCAGCTTCGATAGAAGAGGAAGTCACGCCACGCAAGAGGGGGAACCACAGAAGATGGATAAACAAAGCTTCCCACAAATATTAAAAAGAGCAACTAGAAAAAAATGCAATTTCAGATATTAATTGTCTTCTGTTTCGTTGAAAGGTCGAGAGGGTAGAATCACTGACAGGCACAATGTATACGACCCAGGAGGAAAAACAAATGCAGAACAGTAGGTCATCGAGCTCTGCAAAATTACGCGCAGGACGGCGACCTAAGCCACTAGGTCAGCTCATCATCAGGCAAACCAGCTTGCTCCTGGGTCCACTACAGTGTTCAACGTAAGCTCGCCATTCCAGCTCGGTGCTCTTTCATTTGGGAGAGATTCGCTTCTTATCTGCTTCGGGCTTTTCCGGGCCGGCAGACAGACCCATCAAGTTCGCATCACAATCAACTAGCGCTCTGTGCATGGCGACAGGCGCTGCAACTCGTGTACAGACAACTCCCTTGGCGTTTTCGCGCGCCGGGTCTAGCTGTCGTCTTCTTGATCACATATATCACGAATTTCTGGGGCATTTCCTTATTTGTCGCCCTATCAACTCTTGCTCTTTTTGCGCATGTCAGTCGTCTGTTGCATCACACAGTTCAGACAAACAAACAAAAAAAAGTCTAGGAAATGCGTACGCTCGTGCTATTTCTATAATCACACGGACAGAGAGACAGATCCTAGCGTCGGTCTGGAGCGAGGGTACTTACGTCACGGGCCGTCTATTTTGGGCCGCGGTGTCTCAGACGGTGTCGTGACAAGCCTGGATTTTGGTGTCGCCATAGAGTGCATCATCACAATGTCTGAGGGCAGAAGCTGAAGCTGTCCAATCGAAAAAATGAACGCTTTGTGACCAGGGATAAAACTCTGCGGAGTTTCCATACACATTATCTGATTTGCATTCCGGTTCTTGCAGCTCCAAAACCTCGGCTTGCCAGTAGCAGTAGTCCCCGATCGAGAATTAAGCGTTCTGTGACCAGGGGGGGGGGGGGGGGGGGGACAACATTGATGCACAGGTCAGCACACACTTTGGTTGATTTGAATTCTTTTCTTGCAGATCTTCAAAACTTTGGCTTGTTTAAAAACCTGAGTAAGCAATACATAAATTACTTCGCGTAAGACTGAAATGTTTCTAATGCATACAAATGAAATACGTTCAGATCACTTAGTTCAGCGGGAAAACAGTGTCGTCTCTCATAAAGAAACGGAAGTTCTTCGAAAGCAAGTTCTGCTGCTGAGTGTATAACACAACGGATTCGAACAGAAAATTTGTGTGGTGTGAACTTTGATTCCGAGGACACTGAAAGCACATCAGCTTTATCACAAACTCAAAAACACAACCCGCCGACCTTCGGTCATAAGAACAGTCTTCTGTCTACACTGACTGTAGGTTAAGCATGCACCACCACCAGATTCTTGCTGACACGTGCAACCCAACAAATGTCCACGGAACGCCCTTCAAGCATAGCAAAGCGTTTTCATGCTGAACCTGAACGCACTTAAATATTCATTCACACCGGCGTCTGACTTGTTCTAGCCCTGGCATCTAGGTTTGCTCGTCACGGTGTCCGATTTCAAGTCGATAACCAGGCAATGAGCAGGCAAAGTATCAAAGCTGAAACAGCTGAAATACTGTATTTGTGGGTTTGAAACGTGTGACATAAGGGCAGAAACAGCAGCCGAACGTGTCACTCACTCCTCAAACACGCTGAAAATCGCTGATGAAAGAAACGACACAGCTGATCAACGCACAAGCGGAATGTCACAACGAGTAGACGTTTGTCTGGCGACAATATCCGTTCCAAAGCCTATTCGGCGATTGAATTGGCTGTGGAGTGTTTGCTACAAAGCTTGACATGAACACCCACCGGCTAAAACAATGCACGCCTTGCAAAACGTCAATAACAGGCCACGCTGTTCCCGTAAAAGCTCGGGAGGAATCGGCTGACTTGTTAATCCGGGGCCGGCTCAAAACTGCACGCGCACAGTACAGTCCGTGGTTAACGTTCGCACACATCTGCCTTTTTTTCGTAATTAACAGTCCATATCGTCTCTGCGTGTGAACATTTGTATTACCAACAGCGAATACGTATCTTGTTATTGCACACAACTGAATTAAAACTAACTGCACACGCACGGTTCGTGGTTAACACCCGCACACTTGTAATTAACAGTTTACATCATCTGTGTGTATTCTTCTGTTCCCCTGTATGTCAGCAGATTGGTATTACGCGTCACCGTTTGAACTAAACTAGCTGCACACGCATAGCTCCTATTAACCCTTGCACACACCTGCTTTGTAATTAGCATTCAAAGTCGTGTGTATATTCAGCTCCTCTGCGTGTCACCATTTGAAACGGTAGAAGCCAGCTTCTCTCGGCTGGGAACGGTTGAACTTCATCTGTGTGAAACTCTGGTGCTCGTCAAGGCACGTTTTTTTTTTTTTTTTATCTTGCAAGTATTGTCTTTTTCTGCAAGGAGAAACAGAAGATCATCATCATTAACACATCATCATCATCATCAGTTTAAGATAGACTGCTTTGCCATTTGCACAACAAAAATATACAAGACAAAAACAGTTACGAACAACAACAAAAATACTTCACGAGGAAAAAGAAACTGAATTACATGTCAAAAATAAAATGAAATAAAACCAAAAGTATTACAACAATTTAACGCAGTTTGCAGCGGGCGTCATCTGACCTGTCTGGGCCAATGATACTGGTGCAAGAAAACGTTTTGTCATTTTTCAGTCTTGGGGAAAAACAGGAGTCTTCACTGGAGGTGAAGATGATCCGAACCACAAAGAATGCTTGGCTGAGGAGGGTGGGCGGGGGTTGTAGGGATTAACTACCTTTTCCAAATACTTGGCCCCAACCGAGATGGGTAAGAAAGGCGAAGGACGTCACACATGTGTCGCAGATGGTCGCGTAGCATTATTAATACCTGGGACAGTGCGTACGAGTATTTCTGTCCATGTTCATGAATTAAGTACATCCCGGGTTGTACGACATCTTTTTGCAACGGTTATTTGGCCCTGCACCACATCACAACCTGAGTGAGGCAAAAGAAACTCTGTTTAACTTTTTTTTTTGGGGGGGGGGGGGGAGGGGGTGCAGTTAACCCTAATCGACTCGATAAAGTTTCTCCCCAGCCATTATCCTAAAATTAATTCCAAATAAATAAATAAATACATAGGTAAATAAATAAACTGAATAAATAAAAAATAAATAAATAAATCTGCCACCTCAAGAGGCACCATTCGGCGGACACCCGAGGGTACAAGTGAGTATAGAGTGCTTGGTGAACAACAACAACAACAGAAGACAGATATCCAAACTTGGCAAAGACAAAATCTCTAGCGCTTGAAACAGTAAACCGCGCGTTCCTTAATTTGCATATGAAGACGGGAAATATTCAGATTGGAAGTTAACGATCCTAGTTCTCTGACAGCCAGATGCATCAATTTGAACTTCATGAGCAAGTTTTTCCCATCTCGGCTACTGTACTGAATACAAGCTAACAGACAGTCATCACGAGGTGGTCAAAATGGACCTGGTGTTTCCGGTGCTGGTCCGCTTCAAAGGTCTCACCAACGGGACAGAGCGTTTCCAAACAGTAGTCGCCCGGTGTTTCCGCTGTAAATTTTGAGTAGCACCGAGTGTTTCCCCTGTCGCTGGATTGGTGCACTGTGACTGGCTGCACCGACTTATCAATCAGAATTTGGCTACGTGTCAACTGTCCTATCGTTTCTGCGTCGTTTTCTTTTTTTATTCAGGACAAATGTCTTGTACTATTTCCGCCATCCAGGACATAATTATGTGACCCGTTCTCGCAAAAGGGACAATAAGTCGAAAATTTTCAATTTAGAGGTATGTACAGCACTGCAATCTACTGGTCATGCAATTTAATTCAATATAAGAATGAAAGCTGTACTGCTAAAATTGACAGAGATATCAGCAGCTGAAGCTGGCTACTCACAAGGCGGCCATACTGACCCCCGTCACTCTTTTCGCCTGTAGCGGCGTTCAGCCTAGCCTAGGCCTTACGGTCCCTTTCGCGAGAACGGGTCACATATGTCCCATAATAGTCCCCGCGGACATGAAGCCCTGTGACATACAGCCTTCACAAAAAGTTAAGGACCACTTGCAAATATCATTCAACTGTTGTCGTGGTGGCATAGTAGATGTAGTGCTGAACATCGCTGAAACGGCGGCTTATGTAGGCAAACAAATGAGCACAGTTCATAACCAGGGATGCATTCTTTGACCTGCATCTCATTTTTGCCGTGCAGAAAGCCCCAGGTATCGCTCACTGAACACTGAAACTCGGTCTAGTTTTGCCGAAATTGCAGATTTTCAAACGCGCCAAGCATGCTGTGTGACGCGCACGTGCCATCCACACAGTGGTCGCCATGTTCACTAATTACCCCTTAAGCTTGCTACCGAATTCTATGGGAAAAATCTTGTTCGTTTATTTTTTTCTGATTTATTGAAACTGTCATCCATTATGTTGACTGGTCCTTAACTTTTTGTGAAGACTGTATTTCAAACCTACGGCTTTGCGTGGGAGCAAACGTCGTCGAAAGTTTTAAAGCGGAGTATCACCCGAAACACTCGCCATCATTTTGCCTACACCCCGTGTTCGTGAGTGCAGGCTAAGTCAGGCAGTGGCTCAGAATCTCGGGTGCGCCAGAATCTAGGCCTAAGCGAGTAGGTCACAGTACACAGAATCAATATGAGATTGATTGTAACCGCGCTGTTTCTGCGAGCACTGAGAACAATAACAGCGGGCACGTGACTGTGGGAACGGTTATAAAGGACGGAAAATTTACATGTACTGACTTTAGTCATATTTCTTTATATAGAGCTTTTTATCGCTCAAAATTTTACTCCTACTACTACTACTATTTTTTTTTTATTTGTAAATTGCACATTCACATAATTTCACAAAAAATATTTGCTCTAAACGCTAACACAAGTTAAAACTCTAAAACTTTTGACCTGACCGATTGTATACCAATTCATTCGCGATGGCCACCCGCATCATAGTTTTCCTTGTGGGATAATAAAGATCTACTGAAACAATTTGAATGCGAACCTCAGCCGCCAACAACTTGACTACAAAAACGCCGACAACTCGGTACACTCGGACTGATTGCAAGGACAATACATGTACCTGTTTGTGATGTCCACCTCACCACAATTTCCCTTCTGGGATAACCAAATTCTGTCCAAATCAGATGGACTGAATTGAATTGGAACCCTTGACCTTGCGACTAGAACATTGACAACTCGATACACTCGAACAGGCCAACGTAGGATACCACAAATACAGATTCAGTTTTGCACAGACACCCGTCTCTGTAAGGGCTTCATGTGTAGGTTGACTATACAGAATGGCGCGATGGGAGCAGTGTGACGCGCCAACGTAAGAAAATTGACATGCAATGGGAGTTTCCTGAGGGGAAGGGAGGAGGGGGGGGGGTATCAGTAGCCTAAGCGTCTGAATGGGTGAAACGGGAAGGACATTAAGGTTCAGTGGGATGCTATAAATTGTTCTTTCGTTTCTTTAAACTTTAAAGAAAAGAAGAGGGAAAAAAACCACTTCTTAAAAATCCGCCTTGAATTTTCATGCTGCTGCAGGTTCTGCAAAGTACTGGGCGACAAGTGAGAAGCCAAAACTGTGCCTGTACCACTGGTTTGGTGGTAGAATAGAAGAATAAAGTTCCCCCACCCCCACCCCATCTTTCTGTTATTGCAGCTTTCACAACAATCACACGCTGCAACAACTTCCAGCTGTCTTTTGTTACCTGCCAGGTATTGTTCCAGAGTCAACAAGTTGGTATTTCCAGGCTGCGTGGACTCAGTGATGCCACTGGCGGCACAATTGCGTTTGCTCCGACACACTGAGCACAATGCTGTCACTTGACAATTAACGGCACCGCAGGTCGTTAAAATCGTGTTTCGAACACAGCCGCCGGCGGAACTCCTGCCATTAAGGGTGTGGAAAAACAAGGCGCGGGTAATAAAACGGAGAGCCTTTTTTTCCCGGAAGCACAGAAGAGTTCCACGGGAGAAAAAACAAAACTAAAACCTGACACACGAAAGACAACTCTTGCAGCTAGAATGCCAGCAAGCACTAGGCATTTAATTCCATCGTGCTTGCCTGGCAGTCAGTGCGTGTCAGCTGTCTTTGACACGTGGGTAACATTGCATCAAGACATCGGGCGACTCCCACAACCTGTCAACACTCTCACTAACCTTGACCTGTGCGTGCCTAGTGGGTGTGTTGATGATACCGCTGTCAAGTCTTTCTCAAGCTTCACATTCACGACACTGAAGCCGAGTCCATCCAAACCGAGCAGAACACAAACACCTCCACCAAACTCTACACGCTTCCAGCTCCGGAGCCAAACGTGATGTCGAGCTTCCGGAGGTGCGTGCTAGATTTTTGTCTCACACGTACATCGCGTCCCCCCTCTCAGTCTCTGTTCAGGCGGTGCGGCATTGCAGGAACTATCGACCACGTAAACTCGGCGACAACACGGCCTCTGAGTGGGGACTGCGGTTCGCAGGCAGAGTCGGGCAGGCGGGCGGCATAGTGCGGGAACACAGCGCACTTACCCCGAACTCAGGCACGAGCGACTCGGTAGTCAGTCTGTGTGTTGTTTGAACCGCAATTGTTCTTGAAGGCCTTATTGCGATTAGTCAAACCTTCTGTTTCCAGACGTACTCACTGCCACACAGTTAAGACGCTCCAACTGGGATTGTCGCCTGTAAATAGAGCGGCACTTTCCGGCTGTTTTTTTGTTTTTTTCTCTTGGCTAACCAGATAATTACTGTATATATATATATCATTCCTTTACATGCAGTTGTTTGTGCATACAAAAGGAAAAACCCTTTAGAGTGTTTATTCATCGTGCCCCCCCCCAAAAAAAAAACAACAACAAACAAACAAACAACAAAACAACAAAAGATAATAAGATAAATAAAATAAAATAAAATACAAATCAAATAAAATATAAAAAACCTAACAAAAATCAATTTTCGCAAATGAAACTCCCTTGTAATTCAGACAGTAAAGTTTACATACATAAATATTTCAATTTTTGGTTGTCTGCTTTAAGAATATTTCCAATGCTTTGGTAGCAGGCGTGCAACAAGACGGCAGTGAAGACGTGTCTATGTATGATATATATAGGCTTTAGAAGTTGGTATGGGTCTCGGGAAATGGCAAAACGCCGAAAACCCACCAACGCTTGGCAGTGAGTGAGTGGATATTGTGATTGTACTACTAGGAGGGCTTGTGTGTCATTTTCCTCATGAAGGTCCGTTTTGTCTTTAGGGTTGTAAATTGGTGGGGTGCTTGGCAGATTAGATATATTTCTGCCTTCTAGATCTCCACCCCCCCCCCCCCCGCGCGCCTTTCCTCTCGAATATCGATAACGCATTTGATTTCTTTTCCTTTTTTCAAAGGGAGAATTTGTCTTTGATTTAATGACTCGACCAAAGCAATATAAAGGGTTTCCATTAAAATCTACAGAGTGTGTGTGTGTGTGTGTGTGTGTGTGTGTGTGTGTGTGTGTAAAAGACCAATCTGTCCGGCGACAATGTTTTTGTGTTGTGCTCTCCTGGCGGTGCAATGTATAAATGTGTGTGTGTGTGTGTGTGTGTGTGTGTGTGTGTGTGTGTGTGTGTGTGTGTGTGTGTGTGTGTGGAACTGAAACCATATAATTTATGTCATTTCACAGCGAAATCTGACTGAACCCAAACCTCCCTTTTCCCGTCACTCAAATAAGTCCGTCTGCGCCATCACTATAATATCAATAGAACTCAATTGTTGTCATGCGAGCGGTGCTGGTCACGGGGTGCAGCCAACATGGACTCGAGCGTTTCCAGTGCTACTCACAACACCAACAGCACCGACAAGACAAAGTGTCAAAGCAATACCACTGAGTGTTTCGAGTAGCACTGAGTGAGTTTCCAAAGGAATTCGGTCTGTCGGCGTGAAGCTGTGTGTGTGTGTGTGTGTGTGTGTGTGTGTGTGTGTGTGTGTGTGTGTGTGTGTGTGTGGTCAAGATAACAACCTTCAAACGCATACGTGCGCGACGGCAAGCGTATTCCCATCAGTGTCACACGAGCCTGGCGGATCCGAAGGTCGCCTGTCGTTCGTTTACCACCTCTGCTACACTGACTACTCTACGTTCCTGCTCCACGGCGCGTGCCAGGAAACTGACAAGCTCGAGACCTGACACGTGCTTCTGACAGCTACGCCTTACTGTGTCTCCACAGCATCCATGATTAGTGCGGCTGGGAGCTTATTCAGCAGCAACTGGCTTTAGCAATCCGCGCCAGGTTCAGCATTATTTGATGAAATCCGAAACAGAGGGCTCTGCTGGCGCCGACTGATAACGGCAATCGCAGTTGGTAGATGAGGCTATTGAATTTGTTGACCACGGCAGCTGCAGGCGTAATGACAACTTTCGTGCAGAGCAAGTGCAATGAAGGATTTTTTTATCATGAGGAACAGATCATTTTGAGTTGAGCCCAAACTCAAACGGGTTCGGAAAGAAGGAATTTACATACACTGCCAAAGACAGATAAAGTGCCCCCTTGTATTGCTGGGCTGCACAAACTCGAAAATGGAAGAAAATTGTATGGTGGGTGCGGCGGGTAGATTAGCACTAGAAATAATAAGTGCTGCCCACTCAACTGGCTGTCGGTGTTTGACTCTCACTTTCACCCTCAGTCCCGCCCTCCTCCATCTCTCTCTCTCTCTCTCTCTGTGTCACACACACACACACACACACACACACACACACACACACACACACAAAGACACAAAGACACACATGCGGCTAAAAGCTGTTCTTGTGCCCTAAAACATCCATCATGGAACGAAAAAGGAGCACACACACACACACACACACACACACACACACACACACACACTACGCACACGCAAACTGACACACATGCGGCTACATGCCGCTGTATACACCAGCATCCCGAATGTTCGTAGCCGGGCTGCATTACAGCAGATGGGAAGGCCTTTACTCATTCATAATGTGCACTGTCGGCGTTGCGTCTTTTCCTAGCTAGAAACAGAGCCTCTCTGGAATTCTGAAACCGCAGGGCAGAAAGGAGTGTAGTGGGAGGGTTCAGTGCAAAAATCGATATTTGAGGGGAAAGGGGCGAAGATATAGAGGCTGTTCGCCGCAAAACAAGGCAACAATAAGCGACTATACTCCTTTGGGAGTTGTACACTCTGGGCACCAGTCCTATCTAAACCCAGCGGCAGCGAAACGTGAAGAAGGTGCGAAGACTGGCATTATGAGGTAACCAATAGCCCTCCATCATGATTTGGCCGTTAATCCCTCTCGCTGTCGAGGGATAGCCAAACAATACTGGCACCACTCAGCACCGCCTGATATTCTAGCAGAGAGGGTAAGGAAGGGTGAGGCGAGGAGAAAGGGGGGGGGGGGGGGACGGAGACGGAGTGAGGGTGGGGTGGCCGGGGGGTGGGGGAGGGAGGGGGAGCATTCGAGGGTCAGACAGCTTCCTCACGAACGCCAGGCACAAGGATTTATCGTGGAGTACAGTTTCCTGAAGATCTGTTTCCGCCTTGAAGGGGATGTGGTTACGTGACGGTATTAGCTTCCGGGGCATGTAGTCAACTCGGCTAAATATAGTAGAAAATCTTTGCCCCTTTTAAAATTTGTGTGCAGAGTAAAAAATGGCAATCTGGTGCTTTTTGTTGGCTTTGTAAACAAGTTTCATGCCAGGTAATAGTAAAATTAGGGGAAAATGAGGCTGGCTTGTGGACTATTTGTCTTCATGCGCGGCTGGCACAGGAGCCAGCAGACGACCGTGGAATGATTGGGGTATGTGGTCACTGCCAACATTGCCAAAAAAACGGAACATTGGAATTTGTTGAAATTTACTCTACACATGAGTCTATGGCTGCCTGATTTTTGTGAATTTTTTGGTGAATTTTAAAGCATTTCTAGGGTGTCATCTGCAACGTTATGTGTAAGAGGAATATATAGCGTTTTCCTCCAGATTTGCATCTGTGTGACGTAGCCTGTGGCCGACCCAAAGCAGGGTTCACTGGTCTGAAGCTCAGCCGTCGTTTTCTCCTTCCCGGACGTCTTTGAGGAATGGCTTTAAAAGACAAAAAAAAAATCTTGGAGTCATTGATTGAACCTTTGCAGCTTGTGATTTCCTATTGCACGCTGGGATCTGTAGATCTAAGATCACTTTCCCATACAAGCTTAGTTCTCTCCCCACTGACTGAGCAGCGTCCAAATTCCGGCCGATTTCAATCAGTTTTTGAGAGAGAGAGAGAGAGAGAGATTTAGTCTTGAACGGAAAAATAGTTTGGCCAGCATCAGAAAAGGGTAAAATATGAGAGAGAGAGAGAGAGAGAGAGAGAGAGATGGTGGGGGAGGGGGGGGGGTGGTGGTGGTGGGCCGCGGCGGATTTCAAACTGAACACTTTAAAGCTGCAAAGGTAAACATTGGATTGGTGAATGGGCATCAACCAAACCAAGTTTCACGAAAGGGAATCAGTTCAGTTTATTGTGGATTTCAAGTGACTGGAAAATTAGCTTTGGTGTTAATGTTATTGAAGGGAACGTATTCCCTGGTATTAGACCATTTTTGCTATGCTAGAATTCAATGCGTCTTCTCACCACCTCCACCCCCACCCCCCTTCTCCCCACCGTCACTACTCCACCTCCCTTTCCGTCCCTTCCCTCCTCCCCCACCCCCACCCCCTCCTTCCGGCCTACAGACAGACAGACAGACACTGAGACACACACACACACAAATCACGTGGCGCCATTCACGATTTCGTGAGAGTGTGGATCAATGTCGATTTGGGGGAGGTGTCTCCCAGCGATTGGCGATCGACTGGAATGCAGGAAGAGGGAAAGACGATGGATTGAGGGCTGAAGAGG
>JACVVK020000002.1:1872500-1882500 GCA_018292915.2 Batillaria attramentaria
AGCAATTTGTGCAGCAGTCTGACGCAGACAGAAACACGCCTGAATGACGTATCATGCCTTTTCTGACCTCAATGCGACAGTTAAACCGAAAAAGGAAACAGAACGAAAGACCTCACAGAACCAAGCGCTGAAAGTGAAAGTGTTCACAGAACCTGCCTTTCTGTCTCTGGGACATGGAGAGGAAGGGGGGGGGGGGAGGGGGGAGGGGCAATGGAGGAGGTGTCTGTGCACATGATCCTGCTCAATTTTCCTGCACGAGCAGATGCATGATCCTGCTCAATTTTCCTGCACGAGTTTAACTCGAGCAACATACGAAACAGTTTGAAGTTAATTTGTCGGATAGCGTGATTCATGGCCAGAAAACAAAGCTTGTCTTCCTTGCGACTGAAGCCGACAAGTTAACTGTCTTTTGTCACTGTATTTTCAGGTTTGAATGAAATTGATCTGGAGACTTAAAGCTTCCATGTTTTGGTTTTCTCTTCGGGTCGGACAGATGTAATTGTTCACTTCGAAATTTGCCTCGTTGTTCGTATTCACTGCAGCTATCTTAGCTTGTAGAGTCTTAAGTTGTAGAGTGTATCAGCTTCTTGTACAGTATCTTAGCTTGTAAAGTATCTTAGCTTGTAAAGTATCTTAGCTTGTAGACTGTACAGTATCAGCTTCTTGTAGAGTATCTTAGCTTGTAGAGTATCTCAGCTTGTAGAGTGGATCAGCTTCTTTTAGAGTATCTTAGCTTGTAAAGTATCTTAGCTTGCAGAGTATCTTAGCTTGTAGAGTGTATCAGCTTCTTGTAGAGTATCTTAGCTTGTAAAGTATCTTAGCTTGTAAAGTGTATCAGCTTCTTGTAGAGTATCTTAGCTTGTAAAGTATCTTAGCTTGTAGAGTGTATCAGCTTCTTGTAGAGTATCTTAGCTTGTAAAGTATCTTAGCTTGTTGAGTATCTTAGCTTGTAGAGTGTATCAGCTTCTTGTAGAGTATCTTAGCTTGTAAAGTATCTTAGCTTGCAGAGTATCTTAAATGTAGAGTGTATCAGCTTCTTGTAGAGTATCTTAGCTTGTAGAGTATCTTAGCTTGTAGAGTATCTTGGCTTGTAGAGTGTATCAGCTTCTTGTAGAGTATCTTAGCTTGTAGAGTATCTTAGCTTGTAGAGTATCATTCTTAGCTTGTAAAGTATCTTAGCTTGTAGAGTGTATCAGCTCAACTGTCCACCACACTCTGTTGTTTGCTTCAACTGGATTCATGTGCCGCTCGCATTACTCATCTGTGTCTCCGATGCCACTTCCCCTGCCCCATCGTGGAACAGTGCCTCCATCAAGTTCTCAGTCCCACTGTTCGCTACGGACGACAAGGACGGCTGGTTAAACCGCATGCCATAGGTAGTTAAAAAATCCATGCCCACGTCTACATCTGTGGAACGAGGCCGCTCTCTTGGCGTTCTCGTCCGGGAGGCGTCCAGTATGCTGGAGCTGCTTGGTGGTGAGCTTAGAAGAGGAAGGGAAGACTTGGGCGGAAATCCTTTTGACACTTTCGGAGATGAGCGGGGCTGAGACACTCTGGAGTTTGGATTAGACGCGGTTCGACGGCTTGGCGACGATGCCGTGGAGGGCGATTTGGTGCACTGTCTGTCATTCGTTCCCTGGGGCTCTTTAGAAACAGTTGGCACAAAGCCGGAGGAATTCTGGTAGCTCTTGGCTTGATGCTGTTTAACCAGACCAAGGGAGACGTCATAGGGTTTGTTGCCAGATCTGGGAGAGAGCAAACCGTCCTCCTCCTGAGCTGCCTCAAATATCATGTGGACGGAGCTGGGAGAAGTAGGACCAGTACCCACTTGAAGCGGTCCAGGCACCGTGGAAGCGGAACTGGTGTCTTGCAAGCTGCTCTCGGTCCGAGTTTCCGCACGGTCAGTGCCGAACAAGCCGGACGCCGTTCTGATCCTGGAGAAGAGGTTCCTGATGAGGCCGGGTGATGCCTGTCGTTTAGCCTCGGCTTGCGGGTTTGTGCTGATGTCAAAGGAAACGGACCGCACCGCGTGTACACCGGGCCTCAAGCGTTCGGCGTCTCCGTCTACGTCACCATGAAACAACGCAAACTCCCGCGTGCCCTTGGCAGTTTCTGAGGCCGCCGTCGTCAGCTCGACCTCATGCCGTTGTCGGCTCTTCTTTAAGGAAGACTTCACGGGGACTCTAACGTCCTTCGGGAGCGGGAACGTGAAGCCAGTGAGATCTGTGTCGTCTGAATGCGATGACAGCGCACAACTCAGCCTGGACGACGCTACCGAAGATGTCGCCAGGCTGATTTTGCTCGCGTTGTCGGGCGGACCGCACTCGGGCCGAAAGGCTGCTCTGCCGGCCCCGGCCAGACCCGAGGGGAAGCGGAAGCTGAAGAGCCGTGTGGGGTAGTCCGGGGTCAGCAGCATTCCTGTGGATGACGCCGTCTTCACTGATGAGGGTCTCTTAAAGCAGCTGAAGATCCCGGTCTTAGAACGAAACGTGGTCGTGGGAGACACGCAGCTGGTTTTCTTGCGCCTGAAACAATACACATTAAAATGGTTGGGAACCTGTGACTTAATCGTCACGAAGGTCGCAGTCTGCGCCTAGTACTCGTACGGACTGTAGGGGGTACGAACGGGCCGGGAAGGGAGAGGGGGGGGGGGGGATTTTCGTCTTTTGGGGACTCCAACCTGCAACCTTTTGACTGAGTCTAATTCGCATCCAAAAGTAGGTGGGTCCACGGCGGATTTCCCGTGGGAGGCAACTCGAATATCCCGAAAGGGCTACTAAAACAGTTAAAACAACAACAACAACAACAACACCGAACGACAACTAACAACAGTAACAACAACCCAAACACACACACACACACACACACACACACACACACACACACACACACACACACACACACACACACACACACATTCCACCACCACAAACAACACCACCAAATGAAAACGGCAACAACAACAACGTCAAAGGAATGCAAGCACACAAATAAACAGAACACTTAAAAACCACCAATAACAACACAAACAACAAAACACTTGCGGGATGTGGTTGATCAGGCCGACGGTGTTCCAGTCGATATGCCTGAAGAAGCAGTGTGTGGTGATCTCCTGTATCCCGCCCGCCCCCAGGCGGCTGCTCTCGTACCGTAGCAAGCGCTGAATGATGTCCACGCCGCTGGCAGGGACATTCAGCTTCCCGCTCTGGAACTTCAGCGTCTGTCGCCAGTGGATGATCATACTCGGCAGCTGCACGATAAAAAAAAAACAAAAAAAAACTCGTGAAATGCGGCCCTGTTACGTAGTGTCAAACCACAGGGACCTCCATAGCATCATTCCCATCCTCATCACAACAATTGCCTCAACTTCCGAGCTGTCGGTGAAGCTTACCATTGGAGATGGCGAGACGTTGGGGCAGCAAAACCGAACAACAACAACAACAGCATGGGATGAGCGGTGGTCTAATAAGTAGCGCGTCGGATTTAGCCGCTGCGCTACTGAACGGCCGTCACCAATGTCACGGTGATGAAGCGTGGGTTCGAGCCCAGGTCGAGCTTGTGATATGTGACACCGTTTTCTCCTGGCTGCCGGGCTGTTCAACGGGGGTTTCTCTCCGGGTTATCCGGCTTTCCTCCCCCAGCAAAATTGCAAAATTGTACAAACAATTATATAGGATAGGTATTGGGTGGCGCTGCACCGCGGCGACGCGCTTCCCCCGGGGGAAGCAGCCCGAATTTCCCGAAAGGGATAACAAAGTAGTAACAACAACAACAACAACAACAACACAAGAAAGAAAGAACCAAACCCAGACTGGTGACTGCACCATGTTACTGTGAAGGATACTCCCCCACTTTGGAGGACTTCCACAGCTTTGCCTCCTTTCAGTTTCTTTAAAGTCTCCCTTCTTTCCTATCATTTCTTTTCCTGTGCTGGGATCAGCTGATCTAAATTCATGTCCCCAAAATAAGCTCAGTTTCCTTCCCTCGCAGCAAAGTCTCAATTTCTTTTTTCATTACTGCAGAATAGTAGTGGACACATGACTGCATGGATATTATGAATAGCGAATTTTAGAAGTGACAACTAAGTGAATTTCGCTCTTGTCGGAGTTTTGAGGGTGAAAGAAAACGACTATATAATGATGACAATAGCTATTATCATAACATCTCAAATAATTATGATAAATGCCACCTAAAACAAACAAAGGAACAAAGTGTTCCGAAGTGCACATCGGATTTGGTTTAATTTGATTTCTGAGGTAGTGCATGTGGTGCCCTTAGAATTCAGGTCTCAGCTGGGCCCATGGTTCTGTACCCCCGAGTTCCATGCTGGCACTAAACCAATAATCTCCCAGAGCGTTTAATGAACTCCATGATCTCTTCTGAACTCAGGTTCTGAATCCCTGTGTGATCCAGGAATCCTTTTCCTAGAGTCTCTTTGGCTGCCAGTGAAACACGAGAAAGTGGTATGAGGTTTCTTCCCTTTCCCCACATAGAAGTGCACATTATCTAACAACAGTTACACTTAACCTTTCTGAACCGCACCCTGATTTTGTCGGCTGGCAAGAAAGGAAGCTTCTTGAACATGAGGTAGTAGAGGCAGACGCCGTACGACCAGTAGTCACACGTGTAGGAATAGCCCTTGAGGCGCCTGACCTCCATGTCCCGAACCGCTTGCCTGGTCGTCAGCCAGATGACCTCGGGAGCGCAGTACCAGGACGTCCCGTGCGGAACACACGGCCGGTACTCCAGCTGCTGGATGAGAGTGCGGTGGGCCTGCTGGACGTACTCCGGCGGCTTCACGCTCAGGCCCGCGTCCTCGGGGAACAGCTGTACACACGAAGTGAACTACAGGCTGTGATGATGATCTTGATGATGATGGTTTGCCATTTATATGGCCGCACAAAAGTTTTTAATCCGCGCAGGGTCATCGCATACCTATACGTAGCTATTAAACGTGGTTAACATATTTGAGTATTTGCTCGGGTTCCCTAATGAGACAAAGCTGTGCAGGGTCATAGCGTGGTTAAGTACGTTGTTAACCTACAGTAACAGTCATAATTTTGAGGCCAAAGCTTCTGCTTCTTCCCTGGCACCCTGATACGGTAAGGGATCTGCCCCAGGGGCTTACCTGCTCGCAGATCTCCGCCTTGATATACCTGATGCAGGAGGCGAAGTCACACAGCTTCACGTGACCCCGGACATCCAGGATGAAGTTGGACAGCTTGATGTCCCGATGCATGTAGCCTCTGCGGTGGACGGCAAAGACGCACATGAGCATCTCGGAAGCCAGGATCCGGATGTCCTGGTCGTCCAGGTCCTTCCCGGACCTGACGAGCTCCAGGAGGTTGGGCCCCGGAAGGTACTCCATCAGCAGCGAAAGCCTGGCGGGAGTCTCGTACACTTGGTACATCTCCACCAGCCAGGGGCTTCTCACCTGTGTGAACGAGCATAGGCATTTCATGATTATCAATATCCAATGGGAGTTGAACCCATATTCTACACTCTTGTGAGGCGGCCACGAACCTTTCCGATGAGTAACTTTGTTCTTGAAGACTAGTGATGTGCACTCCCTGGAAGTGAGAGTGCATGTTTTAGTGCTACTGTCACTGAGGCCAATCATTAGACAAACGAAGTAAAGAAGAGCAGAACAAAACACGCATAAACAACATGTGTTCAACAACAACAACAACAACAACAACAACAACAACAACACTCATATCGGCATATAAGAATCAGTTTTGAAAAGAAATGAGACTTTGAGATAACCCTAACTTCGGCGGCTCTCATATCTGACGGTACACAACAACAACAACAACAACAGCAACAACACCAACAACAACAACAAACACAGCAGTAACTGAAATAAAACTTCAAGACAGCGCCAGCAACAACAACGAACGTTACTCATCATCGTCTCTTAGTGTGCGTGTAGTTTCCATGACAATGACAATGTGAGCACTGAAGAACAGCCGTACATGTCACGCACAGCCAGTATTATACTTTATCCACCTTGCTCATAAAGACGTGCTCCTTCTCCGTCCATGGCTCCATCAATGTATCCTCCAGTTTCTTTTTGTAGATCTCCTTCAAGATCAGGTAGACACCTGCGTGGTATCATGTTGTTGTTTAGGATCTGCACAATGTTCCTGTACTTGTGGAGTAACTGGGATTTCGGGTAGGTTCAACCCGGTGTTATGAATAGACTCGCTAAGGGGGCTCCAAAAACGCATTGCAATTCTCCCACTAAATGCAGATGTTATGGTCTTTTACATAATAACCGGAGTTCTCTCTGGGAACTCAAGATTCCTACACATCTGATTTCCTCAGCTAACCACATAACATCGCGCAAGTGAATGAATGCACGTGATTCACTTCAGCATGCATGTTGGGTTCGGCTGATGATGCTTCGCGCCAAGCAGCTGGGGAAAAGCTTTGCTGATGATCATTATGATGGTTTATTACGTTTAGTAGTAGTAGTAGGAGGAGGAGGAGGAGGAGGAGGAGCAGTAGTCGTAGCAGCAGTAGCAGTAGTACAGGATTGATGTATGACATTTAAATCCACCAAATATATATATAATATTCCACCCACCTGTCCGTCATCTTCGAGTTCTTGAAAGAGTCCAACTTGTTTTATAAAATCTAGTCTCTCATGCAGTATGGACTTTCTTTGACCTACCTAGCTTCGAGATTTTTTATGAACATGTTTATCTCATTTTGACCTGACAGGTGTGTGTGTGTGTGTGTGTGTGTGTGTGTGTGTGTGTGTGTGTGTGTGTGTGTGTGTGTGTGTTTACATCTTGTTCTACGTAATAGCTTTTTACCCTTTTAATGACCTGGCAGAGGCAAACTTTTACTTAGCCGCGCATTAGTCTTTGTTGCTTGTGCGGCGTTAAGCCCTAAATAACCAACTAACTAACCTGTCCGTTTCTCCACTACCAGCCGCACCTTGCTGGAGCTCCCATACGCGATCACCTTCTTCGACTTGAAGTCGTCGAGCTGGCAGTCCCTGAACCTGTCCTTGGCGACGGGACTGGAGATGACGCTATGCTTGGACCGGGTCTTTACCTGGCTCAGCTGGTCGTAGTTTCTGTTTTTCTTCGGCTGGATGCAATCCATGCACGTGTAAGGCAGTCGTTGATTGGCCGGGGGCAGAAGCACCAGCACTCCATGCAAACGCAGCAGGTGGGTTGTGGGCGTCCAGTCGACAACACTCCATTCAATTTTGCACGTCGTCTTCAAGGAGAGCAGTCGGCACCACCCCATGCACGCCGGTAGCCGGTAGCCAAGCGTGCATGCGCAGTCAGTCAGGATCGACGGACCCGTCGCGTGATGCGTCATACAGATCTTCTGGGCAAGGCGTCTCCGGCCACCAGCATGTACTGAAATAACCATGCGAGGTCCGTTTCGAAAGCAGACTGGCACCCTAGAATCAGTTTTGTCTTCTCTAGAGCACGAGAAGGAGTCCGTGCAACACAGGCAGCACCACCGTGTTTGGCTACAGACCACTAATAGCTTCCGGGTCATGTAGCAACAACTACGCTAAACATAGTAGAACATTTTTACCCCTTTTGAACTCTGTGTGCAGAGTAAAAAATGGCAATGTGGGGCTTTTTGTTGGCTTTGTATATAAGTTTCATACCAGGTAATAGTAAACTTAGGGGAAAATGAGCCTGGCTTGTGGACTATTTGTATTCGTGCGTGGCTGGCACAAGAGCCAGCAGACGACAGAGGAATGAGGGGGTATGTGGTCGCTGCCAACATTTCCAAAAAAATGGAATATTGGAATTTGTTGAAATTTACTCTACACATGAGTCTCTGGCTGCCGGATTTTTGTGAATTTTTTTGGTGAATTTTAAGCATTTGCATGTCATATGCAACGTTATGTGTAAGAGAAATATATAGCGTATTCCTCGAAATTTGCATCTGTTGTCTGTAGCCTGTTTTAAAGGAAAATGAGAAGTGTGAAAAATGGTTCTGTTTTTAGAAAGTGTGTTACAGACTGACTCCAAGCATCTCATGTGAGACCCTCTGTAGACGGGAGGCGGGGGATGGAGGTGGGACGGGGAGGGCAACAAATCCGATGTCTACTATGCTATGTTAGAAACTACACAATCATGGTGCTGGGCTGTCGATCGCATATCGTGCCACACAACCACTGAGTGGCGTCATTCTGAACAGTGCAGGTGACGAAAGTGGAATAAAATCATCAAAATAGAGGCCTCATGTGTAAGAAAACTCAAGGATTTCACGCACATTTACACTCCAAATCCAATGGCATCGAGCTCCTTTAGAGAAAATCAAATGAAGTGGCAGAAAATGACATTATCTCTTTCCACAATTCCTTCTTTCTTTTTTCATAGACTTCTCACCTCTGCCCCTTATTGGCCAGCAAGTTGGAGGCAACGCTAGATGACAGGAAAATATCCGAAAGTTCAGCGTCTACGGCCACAGACGACTTGTCATCTCCTGTGAGAAGCCGACCCGGATAAACTAACATGACAAATGGAGCCAGCAGTCCTGGGCAAGAAGCAGCCATAGGCATAAAATACAAGCACGTCATGTCTGACGTCAAACTGTAATGACGCAATTTCCTATGTCTGCAAGAGCACCACTCTTGATGCGGAGTGCATGACATCACTTCATTTCCCGCCGTTTCTGGGGAAACCGGGATAGCCGAATGGTAGAACGCTGGACTTTCAAAGCTCGGGTCGTGAGTTCGAATTCCGGCTCGGGGAACAAATATTTGTGCTGACCTTTCTCTCCTTGCCCCGTCTTTGATATCACCCATACGTGGTGGCGGAACAGGACGTCACAGTTAAACTCCCAAACACCCACCCACCCGCCGTTTCTGCTGGCCATTTCTCACGATCAGTTGGACACTCGCAAGCTAAGGATCAGATCAAATGCAAAACAGCCTCAATATGGTTCCTAATTAACATAACATCTCACATTTCACAGACTGAACAGTTCGTAAGAAAGCCTAGCTCGGCCATAGCCGTTTCTTTGTTTTCATTGGGCTCGTGTCAACAAGAACGTAACGTGTAACGGTAAAAACAAAGGTCTGGTCAGTCACAGTCAAGTAGAAGTAGGCCTAAAATGCGCCTGACCTGACCTGGCAGATTGAAAAGTGTTCGGCTGGACTGTTCAGGTAGGGTAGCTGGTCACCCGCATCCCACCCCTCCCACGCGGCGGAGACGCTAAACATCACTTAACCAACCAAGCAAATCAATCAGATGGCAATCTTCTCTCTCTCTCTCTCTCTCACACACACACACACACACACACACACACACACACACACACACACAAGCTGTTATCGTTTTATTTTTTTGTCTTACCTAAGACAGTCACGCTATCATCACGCACGCGTGAAATACAGCTCGAGAACACCCTCGAAACGTAAGCGTTAGAATGCACTACACAAACCTTTTCTTTCTAAAATAATGCAGTTTACGTATAATGTAGACAAACACAAAACTCCTTAGCATTAAAGATAGTCAAGCCTGCTGTGCACATGGTAACACAATACAAGATGGCCACTGACCAGCCCAATATGTTGTTTCCATTTAATCACCTGCTGTCGTCACGGTCGTTCTTTTGTAATGCCATGTATTCGGGAGGACACACACACACACACACACACACACACACACACACACACACACACACACACACACACACACTACACTCTCTCTCTCTCTCTCTCTGAATGGAAACAACTGACCGGGCTTGTCAGACCAATCTTGGTTTTGGAAGAGAGACGTCAAGTTGTTTTCTTTGAAATCTATGACGTTTTCCTGATTGGGATGACGCATAATACATTTGACGTAATAACTTTGACTCGGATACAATTCTTGCAATGAAAGCAGCCCCATGAAAATTGAAGTGTTGCTGCTGCGCAGTGTAAAGATCGAATTTATACCGGCTCAATGTGTTTAACAGACAAGTCTGCGCGGCGAACGTTTTTTCACTATGTGTTATGTCTGCTGCGCGCGCGCGC
>JACVVK020000002.1:1887500-1910000 GCA_018292915.2 Batillaria attramentaria
CTATTAATTCAAACAAATCATTGACTGCTATGCTCTCTAGTCTGTTCTAATGTGTAAAATGCAACACAGGGATTTTGACTTTGGTATAAAATGCTAAGCTGTGGCTGGTTTTAGCCATAAATGTCTCTTACAGCATTCATGTTGGCCCAGCGTCGCACAGCTTTGTAGATCTCTAATTCATCCAGTTGTAGTTGATCACTGTCCAGAATACTGCACAATGTGTCTTCTGCCAGCTCCTCAAATCCTTTAGATTCAAAGACCGACTGAAACACACATGAACAAAGCTCTCAAAATCATGGTTTGTACTTTGCCTGAGTTGATTTTGATACGGCTGGGGGTTAGTAAAAGGAATTTAGTGCTTTAGTCTACATTTTCAAAAGAAAATAACTTGTAAATAAACACATGCAGACAGATAGACAAATAAAAAAAATAAAATATATGACAGAAGTCTTATAATATGTCTATCATACCCAAAGAAATTAAAACTGAAAGCTATTTAATGTCATGATCATTCTTTGGCTACAAGTTTTTTGTTCTGTGTGTGTGTGTGTGTGTGTGTGTGTGTGTGTGTGTGTGTGTGTGTGTGTGTGTGTGTGTGTGTGTGTGCGCGCGCGTGTGCGTGTGTGTGTGTGCGCGCGCGTGTGCGTGTGTGCGCGTGCTTGTGTGTGTGTGTGTGTGTGTGTGTGTGTGTGTGTGTGTGTGTGTGTGTGTGTGTGTGTGTGTGTGTGTTTTCTTTTTTTGTTGTTGTTGTTTTTCTCCAGTGCCTTGATGTGGCACTCAACGTACTGTACCCACGAGTCTTTTATCTTATATTTTCCAAGGTGTAATTTTTTTGTGTGCAAGAATCTACCTTGGTGTTTGCTTCAATATATTCAAGTGTTTTTCGTTTCAGGTCCTCCAGTCTGTATGTCTGTGCTGCTTGAATTCTGTCACATGCGTTGTTTGTGTCCAGAGTTGACACCAAGTACTCCTCACATAACTGTACAAGAGAAGAAAAGAAAACATACATATAGGCAATGTAGGCTTGGTTCTAACACAGGCAATCTTCACAATACTGTTATCTTTGACTGGTACTTCTAAAATAAACACATGCTAGTACATTGCGTAGTACCTAGTCAATACTAGAACTTTCACATGTGCTACTGGCAGAGCTGTACACAGGCTCTGGTGTTTCACCACAGCTGAACAGTGCTTTAAATTTTGTATACACCAAAACAGGATTTTCAAGAAATAATACAATACATGCACGCGCATCCTTATCAGCAACCTTTTCTTTCATTTTTTCAGGTACGCACACAGATACAAGAGCATGAGCACATTGTGTGATGAATCATGATGTCATTGTTCCACTCCGGTGGTTGAATGATGTAGTTTGCTGGGTAAAGGAGATCACCTGTCTTGCAACACTGGAGCAGTCTAGCTAGTAGTGAAAGTATTGCACAGCCTGATATGTACGTTAATGTCACAAGATTGAAAACGTGGATGAAAGAGTGCCACCACCTTGCTTCTTTCTTTATACTGTTAATAGTATTTTTCATGTAAATGTTCTCTGCATTTAAAAGATGAGTGTCTGTGACATGCCAATCTACTCACTCATACAATAACATGGGATTTGGTCTAGTGGTTAAGGTTTCCAACTTCATATCCTAAGCTGCCTGGTTCAGTCCCTGGTGGGCAGGAATTTGGTTGGAGGTCAAGTCAAAATCGTGTGCAGACTTTTTTTTACAGTGCCTGTCACACCCTCATGTACACACGCACGCACAAATCCCATGTTCATCTTTAGAGAAAGAGTCGGCAGTGGCCAGTGGGGTGGAAAACAGAAATATTGTTGCACGCTCCAGAGGGAATAGCAGGGTGCAGGTTTGCACACAGAGTAGTGCATAGCGGCAGCAGGCTTTCACTGCTTCGTCCTCCGGCCCTGCGGCACCATAAACATTTCAGTAGAGATGGAGATGTGCGCCGAGGAGAAGTCTACCATACCATACCATACCATACCATACCATACCATACCATACCATACCATACCAATAAGGCCAGTGAAGGTCTGTGTACCAGGAAACTTAACAGTATCCAAAAATACATATTTGCATATGGACCTTATTAAAATTACTCACTGTTTTCAGATCATCCAGTCCATACTCAAGAGCTGTGGCCATCACATCTATTGCCTGGTAATAATTATAAACAGCCAATAAATATAGATTGATGCATGCTTGTGATGTGTGCACGTATATCAAATGAAGTACGCACAGTCTCCATGAATAATATTTCAACTCAACTCTAGTTGTCCAGCAAGAGACGATTAGAAAAAAATTGTCATGAAAGTGTAAACACATACAAGTGCATTTCACAGAATGTGGTGAACAGACTAACAACAACATAATTTACAACATCATGCAAACAGCCAGTGATCTAAAATGGTATCCCCCCCCCACCCCACCTCACAGGGGTGTGAATTGGGGATAGAATAGGAATTTGTTGTGGGTGTTGTCGTTGCACAAAAAGCAGTTAACTTTTGAAGTTGACTGGGATCAAAAAGATGTAAAACTCCATATCAAGGAGTCAGTATCATCAACAGATGTATTTCAAAAACTGAATTCTTAAAAATCCATTTTTACATACATTTTTGAAGTGCAAAGAACTTACCGTTTTAGAAGAAAGGGTGACACAGTTTGTGTAGATAAACTCCAGCATGGTTAGAAACACATCATATCCCATGTCCGATAACACGAAAGGTACATCTTTCTCGATGGGTCCGTTCTTTTGTGTGTGGTCGACGAACATTGCACGAAATATCTCACACCTCCCAGACAAAATGCATCTATGTGCATACACCTTCTTCCTTCCTGGACCAATGAGGAATTGGATGTCACTGGAAGAAGGTACAAGCAACAGCTTTTAGTATTTGGATCTTTACAAAACAGACAAAAGGAAAGAGAGAGAGAGGGGGGGGGAGAGAGAGAGAGAAATTTTAGAAACAGTTCAGGTTGAGTGCTTTACACCAAATATCCGTGATATGCAAGTGTGAGCCAATGTTTGCATTAATGCAGTGCATATGATCAGTAAACATAGGTTAGGTTCAGCTCATTCAAGTGTTAAATCAATGCTCAGCTTGAGTAGATTGTCTGAAAACCGTTAGCTGTTACAGAAACTGCTATAAAGTTTTTAACGTGATTGTCGTTTTCTTTGGTAAATAACAGAGAAAGTCTTGGTGTTCGCAACATTTTTGTTTGTTTTTGGCAATAGACTTGTGTTAACTCTGTGTGTGTGTGTGTGTGTGTGTGTGTGTGTGTGTGTGTGTGTGTGTGTGTGTGTGTGTGTGTGTGTGTGTGTGTGAGAGAGAGAGAGAGAGAGAGAGAGAGAGTTCCGCGTAAAAGTACGTCCACATGAAGAAAGGATCTTCAGTTCATATACAAAAACTTGCAGTTATAACAGACCAATCGGGTCGAACACATGCAGTAATTTCAAATGTTTACGTACTAAACGTACCACCAAAGGAATGAAACGATAATCCCTTAGATCAAAACTTACTTCAAATCTTTGTTGTTAACCAGCATTTTCATCTGTTTTGCAAACTCATTCGGGTCGCCGTTCATTCTTTGTTCTCCGGCAGGCATGATGGCAGGATGTGGCGGAACAGGCCCGGACTGAGATAGGAAGGTACACGGAAACTATTCGCTAATCGCCTTTACTCTCTCGTTGTTAGGCACGCACTTGTTTTGCAGACTTGGTTAGCCAACCGATCTTTCGGGCAACGTTTTTGTTTAGGACAACCAGGCCACAAAGCCGGAAGTAGGACGGTGGTCAACGGGAAAGAACTCCAGTTGCAAACTTTATCAACGTGGGCCCTCCTCTCTCTCTCTCTCTTGTTTGTGTGGCGGACAAACAAAATGTTCCCCAACAAGAAAAGCGCGGGACTGTCTGCCACGCACGTTTTAATGACGCAACTTGCTAGAGCTTATGGGAATTTCACAAGTGAAAGAGAGTGAAGAAAAAAGACTTCGGCCTCATTCAAGAACTCCCATTAATTTTTCACCATGGCCAGCGCAAACACGGGCAAGGATTTGCCAATGTCTGCCAATACGAAGGACATAACGGTGAAACACTTTGTACTTGATCTCACCTGCAAAATGGGGGAACGCATACTTGAAGGATCTATCGTTTTGTTTTGCTGTCCTGCACAGCATGGGTGTTCCTCTGCTTGTCCAAGTAACATTAATACCGGGGACGGTTATACCCGCAGAACAGGTTGTCAAGATTCGTGTTTGAACGCACACATGAGTGATGTATCAGATGGAAATGCTGAGCATGCAAACAGAGCACCAAGAATGCAATCAGACTGTGCATATGGCACACATACATCACACAGTGCACACGGCGCACATGACAATTCTTTATTACTAGACATATCTGACTCGGGTCCCGTACGCACTGAAATGTCCACTCATACAGACAGTGGACAAAAATACTCAGAACACAATTTAGAAAATGATCATTCCAAGGTGTCAGGGTCTGCGAACGCGACAGCTCAAGAACATATGTTCAACATGGTGTTAGATTGTTATCAATTAGACATTCACAAAGTGGAGGGGATATTTCTGTGTGAGCAATACAAAATGCTATTACAAACAGAATGTGAAGTGTTAGCAACGCAGCTGACTGAAGGTAAATTGACCGTGGAGTCAATACAACAGCGAAGACAGGTTATGAGTTTTTCAGTGGAGGAACACTGTGTGCGAGTGTGTGTGGATGGAGTACAAAGTGTCAAGGACTTTCCAAATGCAGTGCAGATATGGTATTCTACAAAACCTGATGGGCCGTCACTCAGATGGACCACAGATCAGGATGGAAAGTAAATAAAATTATAAAGTTGTTATTCAATGGATATAGTCGAGAAGTCAGAGATTAATAATGTGTATTTAACTGCATGCAGAGAACAGCCAGGCTGCCTTTTTTTTTAATTAACAGGTTAATATCTATACAACTTCATGAAAAGAGGCCATAAGTAAGTGAGAGTGTTTTAGTTACCTATACATGTGCATTTTGTTGCTGTTGTTAAAGAAAAACATGAACTGCTGCCCTTGTCATTGTTCACTGCTAAGTAATCGCATGGTCGAATGTTCAGTCTAGCTTGTAGTCCATTATCGGAGTGGTCTTGAACTTTGACCTTGCCTTTCGACCTTGCCTTTACAGGGCTTAAAATCGTCCACCTTTGGGCTGAAATAGTGAAAATGTTCCTTGCCCCAAAAAGTGTGTTTCCTCCTCAGAAGCACAAAATCATGCCAAAATGCACCAAATGGCACAGATGGTACAGTATAATTCTAAACATTTTCTTCAGGAAAAAAAAAATTTCCTCCTCTGCACTTAAAGCGGGGAGCCGGGGTGGCCGAATGGTAGAGCGTTGGGCTTCTAGTGCTCGGGTTGTGAGTTCGCATCCCGGCTGAGGCCAAGTATTTGTGCTGGCTTTTTCACCGTTGCCCCGTCTTTGATATCACCCGTATGTGGTGGAAAAGGACGTTAAACACCCAAACACCCACCCACCCACCCTCTGCACTTAAGCACATAAAATCATGCCAAAACTGCACAGATTTCAGTGGAGGGGTGTGCGGTGGCGGCATGCCCTTGGACACCCTAGCATCACATGTCTGTTTTGCATGCTCGTGCTCATGGCTGTGCCACTCTGTCATTACAGTCCACCAAACAGCACGCACTCTTCGTTCTTCATCTGAAAAACTACTGAACGTTCCCCGTCGAAACCTCAAAACAGTTGGCGAGTGCGCGTTTTGCTTTGTTGCCCCATCACTCTGGAACGCACTACCTGCCGGCCTGAGAGACCAGTCCGACATAGATCGTTTCAAGTCTGACTTGAAAACGCATCTGTTCCGGCTGGCTTTCAGCTGAGCCCACTTACCTCATCCTGATTCAGCTGCTCTGTGTGTGTGTGTGTGTGTGTGTGTGTGTGTGTGTGTGTGTGTGTGTGTGTGTGTGTATTTGTTGGTATGAGTGCGGGAGTACGTGCATTGAGTCACTCTGTGAGAATTTTGCGCTGTATAAACTGTACAATTCATTATTATTATTAAATGTGACACACTTTTCCTCCTTTTCGAACCATTTTAAGCCCTGCATTAGTATCATGCTGCATTGATAGCTGACTGTAAGTCCCTGGTAAAGGTATATTATATATATGTGTGTGTATTAGTGCCTGCTGGTACTGACATGATTGCTGCTTTTTGTTTTCAGTCCATGTGTTTTCACCATTGGACACTTTCTCAGTAACCGCTCCCTGTTCCCAAGCCAGGATGTGCCCTCTGCTTTACCCACATGGCAGGCAACAGTTACTGTGGAATTGAACTACACGGTTCTCATGACTGGAGACTTTGAGCCAGAAATTACTTCCATTGGCGGTATTTTACTCAAGTCTTGTTTTTTTTCTGTTTTTTTTACATGCATGTACATGTCACACAGCCACATCGCCTGTGCCTGATACCTATGTTAATTGTGTGGGGGGTTGGGGTGTGTGTGTGTGCGCGCGTGTGTGTGTATCACTTACGTAAACTTGTTTTACTTTTAGGCAGCTGTGTGGCTCGAATAACCATTGGGACGTGCACAAAATTAGACATGAAAAAAATTGTTGATTGGCTATACATGTACATGTTTTTCTGTCATGCAGGGCTAAAAAGTAAAATGGATACATGCATGAATGTTTTTCAGAGAGCAGAAAGTTTGCCTTCTACACAAACTTCCCAATGCCTTCCTGCACATTTGCCATTGCTGTTGGTTCGTGGAATTGTGAGGTACTCACAACCCCATCCCAACAAACAGCTGAGTGAGTATTGCTCACCAGGTCACTTTGGCGCGAGTGCGCAAAAAGTCAGGAATATTTTTTATGTCAGTGTTGTTGCGGAATTTTGGCGGAACTCGATTTTGAGAACAGTGCCATGGGCGTGTTTAGTGCATGTCATCCTGTGGTATTTTCAGAATGCAGTTACACTGAAATTCCACAGCAACATCAGTATGAACATTGAAAAGTTTTGATAGCACTTTTCGTCTCCAGTTTCATGTGTTAGCTGTAGATCTTTACCAGTACTCTACTTGACGTGAAGGATTTCTTGGACGTTGCACATACGTTATGTTATCACTTAATGTCAGAGGTTATTCCCAAGTCCAACAATAGTCTGAGAGGTTTACTGAAACTTGTCTCAGGAACTATACAGTGGCTTTAAATCAAACACAAACCTACTTTATTCAGTGTTCCTCGTGATTTCAAAAATACAAGGGTCCTTTGGACCCTCTCTTTATATTTTTGAGGGTCCTTTTGTAAATTTGGATGGTCAGTACATCAGATTCTGTTATGTACAATGGCTCAGTGGAAATGCGACTGATGCTGCAAGTGTCCGCTGCTTGTTATAGATCACTTTTTGTTTCATCGAGTTTCCGGGAGAGAGTTGGAAAATTATTGTTCGTCCAAAAACGTGTGTCCCTTGTGACATGTTGTTCTCAAATTTGTGCATCAAGAGTTTTGTGCGTACAAATACGCACACCTGTGCGTAACCGGAAACATTGTTTATTGTCCCTTTTGTCTCTAATTCTGTCTTGGTCAGGTGCCTGACAGTGCCACCAGTGCGCCTGTTTTCTCCAGCGTGTGTTCAAGAGACAGCAACAGCACTCCTGGCTTGGTACCTACCGCTGTGTTTCCTTGAGGTGCAGAGCATGCTGGGTGCTTACCCGTTCCATCGTCTGGATATCCTCATTGTGCCTGCCTGCTTTGACAGCCTGGGAATGGCTAAGTAGGTGTGGTTTTACAGATGTCGAGATCTTAATACAAACATAAACTCCGCACTTTTTAAAGATTTCTTGAACTTAATACATGGGGCTTATGTTTTAGATTGGATCTCTGTTGTTTGATTCTTGATTGTTTTAAGTTTAAGTTTTTCATAGGTGTGTGTGTGACTGAGGCTTCTGTTAGTGCAAGTTTTAGTTGTTATTATAATGTCTTATGATTAATTTTTGGTGGCCTAGAATTTCCCGTCTGGGATTAATAAAGCAACCTGAATTGAATTGAAAATTGAATTATGCTAGGCAGTTTTACATCTGTTAAAATTTTATTAAATTAAGGGAGGATGTATTTGTTGATAACTTATCACATTTGTCATGCTTGTTACATTGTGACAAAACAGCCACAATAAAGAGAAACTGTTGTTGCTAAACAGTTTCTGGCTTGTGATCAGTAAGTGTGCAAACATGAGGCTGTGACACCAACATTTTTTTTCCCTTGTTCTAGCCCAAGTTTGCTGTTCCTCTCTCAGTCCGTCCTTTGCCCTGATGGTAGCATGTGTGTCCGAGTTGCACATGAGCTTTGCCACACTTGGTTCGGGCTGGTGATCGGTCCACTTGACTGGACAGAGGAGTGGCTGACAGAGGGCTTCTGTACCTACCTGGAGGACATGCTGCATGCCAAAGTTTGTCAGGTTAGTGTGTGTTTCTTGGTAACTTTCATAGCAGGCTTCAAAAGATACAAGGGCATGTTTGTCTCCCTTGGACCATTCAGGTTTTTAGTTCAGAAAAAAAAAGAAAAAGATTTTACTCAGTCTTTGTTACAATTTTTATTGTCTGTATTCACCAGACCCAACCAAGGGAAAGCAAGTTGTAGAAGGCCTGCCATGGTCTGTGGAGAAGTGTATGCCTATTCATTGTAGGATGGTTTGGATTAGGTTGTTTAGCAGTGTTGACTGTGCTGATCGAAACGGTTCTTGAAACCGGCACTGCTGCGGTGAAGAGCCCCCATGTGGTGACTTTGACAGCTGACTTTATAACCTGTTGTGTTGATTTTTGTTCTACCTGTCTGTTTATTTAGTTACATGTATTTCTGTTTAGATTGTTTGCCACTGTTGAGACATGAGCCTATCCTCTAGATGTAAATACTAACGCTAGCAGCATGACTTTCATGACTTGTTGCATCATTCCCAAATAACCATTCCCATAGAATGTGTTTATACATGTATTTCCACAGATGGGAGAGAAGGCAGAAGAATACCTGAGGCTGAGAAAAGAACTGAATCTGCGTGTGCTGAAGGGAGAGCTGGAAAACACCGACCAGGAGTTACAGAGCTTGAGGTACATGACAGTACTCACAGTGATGTGCACTTGTTCACACATATATTATAATGTGCATTGCTTGCAGTACACTACACCACCTTAAAGGTGCAACGCATGCGCGTGCATATTGGCAAGTGTATTTTTCTGTGGCAGCTAGAGTACTCTTTGTTTATTCAAAAGGTGATGAGTAGGCCTTTAGGATTTTAAATAATTATGACGTCATTAGGGGAGCAAGTAACTTTCATAGCAGGCTTTAAAAGATACAAGGGCATGTTTGTCTCCCTTGGACCATTCAGTTGTTGGGTTTTGTTGTTTTTCTATTTTAAAAAAGTAGAAGGTTTTATTCAGTCCTTCATACAATTTTTATTGTCTGTTTTCACCAGACCAAACCAAGGGAAAGCAAGTGACCCAAGTGAAGGTACAGGAGAGACTCGCTTCCTGAAAAATGGAATGAATCCGGAGAAGAAATTCATGCAGGTTCATTATTTGAAGGTAAGAATTTCAGCTGTTGTCAAAGGGTTTGGTTATGATGTGTCAAGTGAGAGTTTGCCTTGGTTTCACTGCAGCTTACTGTGTACAAGCATTCCGTTACATACACACCTTTGAGTCATAGCACGGCCTATGGCTATTGCTGTAGTCCTTCTTCATTAAAAAATACATTTACATAAGAATTAAGAACTTAAGACACATAGTACATCTACATTCGACTGTGCAAAATGTGATAGACTGTGAGTCATGTATCTGAATTTGGTATTCTTTTTTTCGATGTCTGTACAGGGATATTTCCTGTTACATGCTTTGGAGGATGCTGTTGGGCGCGTCAAGTTTCTTTCCTTCCTCAAGGATTATGTACAGACATTTATCTACCAGCTGGTAACATCCCAGGTAAGAGAGATGGCACATGTAGCTATTGGTAAAGCATTGAGGACTGATCCTGTGGCTGCCTTGTATCAGACTAAAAACCTTTTTTCCTTTTTTTTGTAACCTTGTTCCAGTTCAGCCTATTTTTAGTTTATTTCTGTTGTAATTGGTAATCACTCATGTATGTAAGTCTTATCTGTGTGTGTGTGTGTGTGTGTGTGTGTGTGTGTGTGTGTGTGTGTGTGTGTGTGTGTGTGTGTTTTCTGGGATATCTTTACAGGACTTCCTCCAGATGTTTTTCCAACAGTTCCACTCAGAATTGAAGTGAGTTCAAACTCTGGAGATACTAAATCAGTAAATGGATGAAAAACTGAAGCAACATCCATGTTTAAAATAAAAATAAAAGAGAATAAAGAAAGAACAAGATGGCCACTGACCAGCCCAATATGTTGTTTCCATTTAATCACCTGCTGTCGTCACGGTCGTTCTTTTGTAATGCCATGTATTCGGGAGGACACACACACACACACACACACACACACACACACACACACACTACACACACTCTCTCTCTCTCTCTCTCTCTGAATGGAAACAACTGACCGGACTTGTCAGACCAATCTTGGTTTTGGAAGAGAGACGTCAAGTTGTTTTCTTTGAAATCTATGACGTTTTCCTCATTGGGATGACGCATAATACATTTGACGTAATAACTTTGACTCGGATACAATTCTTGCAATGAAAGCAGCCCCATGAAAATTGAAGTGTTGCTGCTGCGCAGTGTAAAGATCGAATTTATACCGGCTCAATGTGTTTAACAGACAAGTCTGCGCGGCGAACGTTTTTGGCTCCCTTGTGTAACAATGGGAGTCTATGTATTAACCCTCCGTCGTCTGTCTGTCTGTCTGTGTGTGTGTGTGTGTGTGTGTGTGTGTGTGTGTGTGTGTGTGTGTGTGTGTGTGTGTGTGTCCAGAAAACTTTAACGTTGTCATTTTCTCAGAATCTACAAACAGTAGAGGCACCAAACTTGGCATGCTGATAGACTAGCACAAGACCTTTCAAAACATATCATTTTGAATGACCTTGACCCAAGGTCAAGGTCACTAAAGCTCTCTGTTTGAAAATTTTACATTGGCATTTTCTCGTAATCTACAAATGCCAGAGGTTTTAAACTTTGCATGATGATAGACATTGATAAGAACTTTACAGATATACATGTAGTCAGTGACCTTCTGTCAAGGTCAAGGCCGTACAAGATAGTTTTGTGAAACCTTAACATTGGCATTTTCTCAGAAACAATGAACAGCAGAGGTGCCAAACCTGGCATGCTGATAGACAGTGATAAGACCTATGCACACATACCATCTTAAATGACCTTGACTGAAGGTCAAGGTCATTGAAACAGTGTTCGGAAATTTTACATTTGCATTTTATCAGTATCTAGAAGAATCAGAAGCATCAAACTATGTGCGATGATTGACATTGGCAGCACCTTTACAGACATACCTGTGTTCAGTGACTTTTAGTCAAGGTCAAGGTCATGCAAGCGTGTTTTTTTTTGGAAACTTTAACCTTGGCATTTTCTTCAAAACAACAAACAGTAGAGGCACCAAATGAGGCGTGATGATAGACAGCAATGAGACCTACCTTTCTGAATGACCTTGACTGAAGGTCAAGGTCATTAAAGCTGTCTGTTGTGAATTTTAACATTACTGTTTTCGGAGGAACTACAAATGCTAGAGGCATCAAACTTGGCATGATGATACATCGATGAGATCTCTTTTGAATGACTTTGACCAAAGGTCAAGGCTGTACAAACTGTTTTGGGGAAAATTGTAATATTGCCAGGAACTCAGAGCGCCAGACACATCACTTAGCATGATACTGGATAGTGATAAGAGCTCTACAAACATACTTTTGTGAATGACCTTGACCTGTGTCACAAGGGAGCCATGGAGGCTTCTGCCTCTCTAGTTTCACTATGTGTTATGTCTGCTGCGCGCGCGCGCACACAGACACACACAGACATACGCGCGCGCGCGCGCACGCATGCACGCACGCACGCACGCACGCAGACTTGCGCGAGCCGCGTTTGTGCATGTGCTCCATTGAGACCTATGTGGTGTTCTCTCACTCTACTATGCTATTGAGTGAGAGTCAGTGGGAAAAACAAAGCTCACTACATCAATGAAACTCCCGCTTTCCCCGTCTACAAATAGAGAACTTCCGAAAAGTGACGACACACCCCCACGTCAATCAAACATGACGTCGGCAAACTGACGCTGATACAGTTTTGCGTCAGTGCGCGTGTGCCTTTTCTGCGATGTTTGTGAGGCGTGTGGCTTGTGTAAAGGAAATGTGCTTCGAGTACAAATTTTCGAGTCAACTGACGACAACGGCTGCAGTGAATTTATCTAATTTTTTTGTATATTTTTTATGGCACCCCAGGCTCATTATCTATGTATAGTAGGAGCGATTTTGAGATCTAAAGTGTGTTCACCAGCACTTTCATCAGGTACGGCTTACGCCAAAAGTATAAAAGCGACAACCTCCAAAATTCACTCAGTTGAGAGTCCGTATTCATGCTATCTATGTCCAAAAAATGGAGTGGTTTAGGTAAATATTACGCCTTTAAACGCCAGAAAGCCATTTTTTTTAAAGGGCGATAACTCGCAAATCATGTGTGCAATCGTACCTGGATCGGGCCTTCTATTCAACAATCTTGATTCATTTAGAAACCCCAAATTTGAAATTGATCGGTTCAGTATTTTCGGAGAAATAGGCATCTGAACTGGGTTCACATGCAATGTCAACTCAGGCTCGGTTTACATGAAAACTATAAGAGCGACCATTTTCTAGTAGTGACTCTGTTCAGAGTCCGTATTCAAGCTATCTACTGCCAAAAAATTGAGTGACTTAAATAAATATTACGCCTGTACACGAAAGACAACCAACTTGTCTCAAAAGGGCGATAACTCCCAAATCACTTAAGCAATCATCACACGCTTGAATCGTCTAATGTAACATTTTGATAAATTTGGATACCCCAAATTTGAAGCCATTCGGTTAAGTATCTTCGAAGAAACGGGCCCGGACACAATTCAATCACACACACACACACACACACACACACACACACACACACACACACACACACACACACACACACACATCCATACAGACGGCACTCAGTGAGGAGAAGAAGCGCGTTCGGAACAGCATACATGCCAGCATCGATGACGCAGGTTTTCTTACGTCATTGTCAGAGTTACACTTGCATAATCGTCTCTGCGGGAGATCGGCAGTGACGTGCGTTTGTACCACAGATGCTTGCCTATGAACGTGGAAATTTTAGCCCGTCCTATTATGTTGTTTCCATTACTATGGAAACAACATAAAAAGAAAGATCAACAACAGCTGACAGTCTTATAAAAATCGTCCTGAAATAATTTGTGTTTCGCTATTTCCGTTCAAGGATCATCATTAACACATTTTGTACCACGCACAATTATCCCACGTTCTGGGGGTTTGCCCCTGTATGCGAAAAACAGGCAAGATTTACAGTTCCTTAACAGCTCTTAGTCTTACTGCAGCAAACATGATTATAATCAAAGTGTGTAACTCCCTCTAACCCCAGTCTAAACCTATCCATTAAATTATTTATTATTGTTCTAGTGAGGCCACTGTTGTACAACCCCAAATGCACTTGGTAGGAACTAAGTGTTATATCTATACATATACATACATATATATATATATATATATATTTTGTTTTTTTGTTTCCCCCCCCCCCCCCCCCCCCCCCCCCCCCCACTGACAGTGGCACTGCACTGACACTGAATGGGATCAACGCAACTTGGCTGGATTGTCCTGGGATGCCCGAGGTAATACCCATTGTTTCAGTGCCTTTGACTGCAATCTGCATCAGGCTGGGTAGTGCATGTCAGTGTGTGTGTGTGTGTGTGTGTGTGTGTGTGTGTGTGTGTGTGTGTGTGTGTAGCGCTACGAGTTGCTTTCATGCAAGATTAAGCGCTAAACAAGTACTATTCATTATTATTAATTGCTTAAAAGAGACAGATGGACATAACAGAAAAAGTGTGCACACACATATAAGAAAGAGAGAGAGCGAGAGAGAGAGAGAGAGACGCATAAAAAACATTAGATCCAAAATGCAGAAACAGTAAAATTGGAGGGGATGGTGTTGGGATGGTTTAGAATGGCTCATTTTGCTTTTTCCTTGATACCATTTATCAGTTTATCAGATAAGTGTTGTCACTGCTGTCATACCTTGTCTGTGGCTGGCTGTATTTCAGTCCATTCAGTCTCATGACAGTGCACACCCCCAAGCAGATAGTCCTCTCCTGTCGGAAGTCGCAGTACAGGTAACACTGAATCTTCTCACTACATGTAGTACCTGTTGAGTTCTTACGCATGAATGTTTTTGAACAACGGTTCTGTCTGTCCATCTCGATCTTTTAGGGATGTAGTGCTGTGCTCTTATATCTGAAGCAAATAGATGCCAACTAAAATTTGGAGGGGGCATGTGGGCACACTGCTGTTTATGAGAACATTGTATTATTATTGTACGAATTGTTATTATGATGTGTGTGTATGTGCATCATGTCTGTATGTGTGTCTGTGCCTGTGTACCTGTGTGTGTCTGTGCCTGTGTACCTCTGTGTGTCTGTGCCTGTGTACCTCTGTGTGTGTGTGTGTGTGTGTGTGTGTGTGTGTGTGTGTGTGTTCAGGTGTCTGCAATCATCCAGACATGCAGGAAATTGAGACGAAGAAAAAGAGGGAAAAGGCAGATTGTCACGGACTTCCCAGTGCTGGAGAAGGTATGCATGACGGTTTTAGTATCTGCTCTGTGCTTGATGCACAACCTTGTTCTGCTTGCTACCCATGTGCTCGTCCATTGTCTCTGTTGTGAGAGAGAAAGAGATGTTGCTCACCCCTTTTACATATGTTGTTTCTTGTGCAGTTGACGCCAACACAGGTTATCCTGCTCTTCGACCAACTGTTGAAAGAAGAACGACTTCCAGGTCTCGTCCTTGAACTCCTGAGGGACACTCATGGCACACACCTATTGAACCCTGAGGTATGGAGCCAGTAGTGTGTGGAAAAATCCAATCAAGCCCTTATATAAGATTTTCCACATTGGGGTTGTGTCTGAAAGTTGAAACACCCCTTTACAAGTGGAGGAAGGCCACTGCTGTGATGTTACTGGGGAGTTGGGCCAGTCGAGCGCTAGAGCACTGGGCTTTCAATTCTCGGGCTGTGAGTTTGATTCCCGGCAGGGGCTGAATATTTGTGCTGGCCTTTTTCTTGTTGCCCTGTCTTTGATATGACTGGTACGTTTTTGAAAGGGACGTTAAACCCTCAAACACCCACCAACGCACCCGCTTTGATGTCGTTAGTTGAATCACTGAAGGTTCGTTTGCCTGCATGTCCCCCACAGGTGTGTCACCGTTGGTGTGAGCTGGTCATCAAACACAAACATCGGAAGTGCTACCCGGCTGTGAGGGAATTCTTCATCCAGCACCAGGTTCGTACAATATCCCAGAGCCAGCGATTCATTTTGGAATAAATTTATGTAGCCTGGTTCACAAGAAACATCTGTGTATGTTGTGGTAAACTGACAAAACACTTTTGAAGTAGACTACATGTACATTGTTTTGACTAAAACTTTCTGGGGTAGATCATGGCAATTGGACAAACTGTTTTTCTGTAAACAAAGCATAAAAACCACTGAAAGTGGTCAACTTCATGTACAGTAATTAGTGTTGGTGTTCCTAGTCCCATGGTCATTCCCTTGGATGAGCAGATTACGTGTGTGACTTGTTTTCAATTGCCTTGCCATGTGGACATCCACACTTCACACTTGGTGTTCCTAGTCCCATGGTCATCCCCTTGGATGAGCAGATTACGTGGGTGACCTGTTTTCAATTGCCTCGCCATGTGGACATCCACACTTCATCCGGGCTTAAAATCTTCCACCTTTTGGTTTTCCACCTTTGGCTGCAAATGTTCCACCCCTCAGAAAGTGCGTTTCCTCATCAGAAGCACGTAAAATCATCCCAGAATACACCAAATTGCACAGATGTAAGTCTAATTTAAAAAAATGTTCCTCCCAAATGAAGTGTTTCCTTTTCGGAAGCATTTGAATTCATCCCGAAAAGCACCAAATCGCACAGATTTTAGACTACATGTAATCTTTTTTTTTTTTTTTTTTTTTTAAAGATCCCCCTAACGCCCATAGCATAACACAAATGCTTCCAGACACGTACATGTGGCCATGCCACGTCATCACTAAATGCTGCACACTTCTCCTCCTTTTGCATCATGAACCATGTTAAGCCTTGTTCATATTTGGAGGACTTTAAATCTCTGTTGCCAGGGCCCGTATGTAAAACTCGAGGTTAATTTAACCCACGGCTAGGGGCCTAACCCATACTAGGGCAAAAGAAACCCCAAAACAAAATAAAATTTAAAAAAAGTAAGCGCAGAAAGAAAAACAAAAATCCTTCTATAACAGCATAAGCACCTTGCTGGAATGGACCTGCTTCCTGATTTAAAATAAAACAAAACAAACAAAAAACCAGAAAATTTAACCCTAGAGCTAGTTTAGTTCAAGGTTAGACTCTAACCCGGGGCTAAACTCCCTAACCCCGACTTTTACATGCGGGCCCAGACAGTGACAGCTGTTACGCTGGGAGCACATCATGGCTGAAAATAATCCCCGCATAACGACGATAGAAATACCAACATTTTGCTGTAGCTTCATTTTTCTGGCCAGAGTCGGCAATGACAAAAGCCTCGATCGCACAAGCTGGTATGGTAATTGATTGTATGGGGTCTTAAAAATGTCCAGCATGGCATTTTTTGTCAGCATGGCATGGATTAGTTCGGGTAACCCATGAGTGTTCAGGGAAGATACATTGGTCAGGTTCGAGTCTCACTTGGGGCGAAGAATTTTCTTTCTCATATGTGGCATCGTTCATTTGGGCCAGCTGTTGTGGGTTCTCTCCGGATACTCTGGCTTCCTCCCCCTCTGCTTTGGAAATGTTCAGCTCACAAAATAAAAAAATAAATGCAATTCTAAAAATTCCAAAACCTAAATTGATGAACTGGCCCTTCGCACCGCGTGATTGTAATGTGTTCATGTCCAGTGTGTGAGAGAATGCATGTGATTCCCATGAGCGTGCGTGTTGGTTTATCCTGCGGTGCTTTGAGCCAGATATTTGGGATAAAGCGCCTATAGTAATAAGCTTATTATTATTAAACATCCCATTCCCTCTTGAAATGGCCAGTGATGTTTAGGTGTGATTGCATTTTCCATGTGTTGTTGATGTTTCAGGCCATGGGAGTCTATCTTTATGGGGAGGCTATGATTTACAAGTGTCCAGAAATGATGAAAATCGCTCGGACCTGTTTCTTGCAACTGCAGCACGACATGCCGGATGCTGTTGTCGAGACTGTGTCCGCCATGTTGTTTCCAAAGTAAAGACGTGTTAAAACTTGTTAGCGAATTCTGTCTCCCAGCTCTGTGTGTGTGTGTGTGTGTGTGTGTTTGTGTCAGAGTGTGTGTGTGTGTATGTGTGCCAGTGTGTGTGTGTGTGTGTGTGTAAAGGAGTGTGAGACTGAGAGGCAAAAGGCACTCATATTTCTTTTGCTGTAAATCCTTCTCACTTGAGGTACATGTACATGTAAACCAACACATACAAATTGCATAACAGATGGACATTGCATGTGAAAGTCGCCATCATCATCCCAAATGAACAACAAAACAAATTGTTGGTACTTTGAAAGTTTACGGTTTACTTATATTTTCCCGTATATGTAATTTGACTGTTCATATCTAGTTAGTCGCTGCACACCTCAGACAGGCTTCAGGCGCTACTTTTACAAGTTAAACTTTGCTTTGAGTACATAATTACAACCATTAACTCTTTGACGACGAAGCACAATTTCTAACACGCGATTTCCTATAGGAAATCGCGTGTTAGAAATTGTGCTTCGTCGTCAAAGAGTTAACAGAGAGCACGTGATTTTTCGCGTCGTTGACTTTGAACTAGAACCCCGTGAGTCTTGTATAGTGAGCCCATGTCATAATAACATGGCGCACACTAAAAACCGAAAGACCTCATAATTATTTGTGTGACTTCATGGCTATCCGGCGTATCAATGTCAATCAAAAGGGGCGAGTCCCCTGAACTACCAGGGGAGCCGGGGTGGTCGAATGGTAGAGCGTTGGACTTCTAATGCTCGGGTCGTGAGTTCGTATCCCGGCTGGGGCCAAATATTTGTGCTGGCTTTTTCATCGTTGCCCCGTCTTTGATATCACCCGTTTGTGGTGGAAAAGGACGTTACCCCCCCCCCGAACTGCCAATCGTGTGCCGTGGCATAATGAGCATAACGCATGGCATGGTCTGGCAAACTTTCTTGCCAGATACTTCAAAGAGGGAAGCACATGTAGTCTGATATGACTGAAAGTGGAAAGAAAGCAGTAAGTCCATTAACGTCATCTGAGAAAAACAAAGACCATTACGTCAATCTCTTTCATTATGGAATCCCCTCATTCCCCCCCCCCCCCCCCCCCCAAAAAAAAAGGCCGTCATGGACGTACTGTGTTTTGCCAATACACGGCAGAGTAAAGGGGCGGGGCTTGTCGAGTGGAGTCGTCTATTAACCCTCGCCGTATGTCGTGGGTGAAAATGTACCCACACTTTCACTGACTTCTGCTTTGGAAGTGTTCAGCCCACCAAATTTGAAAAAAATAAATGCAAATCTAAATTCCGAAATTTAAATAGTGAGCTGACCCTTCGCACCACGTGATTGTAATGTGTTTATGTCCAGTTTGAGAGAATGCGTGTGATTCACGTGAGCATGCGTGTTGGGTTCAGTTCGCGGCGCTTTGAACAGATTCATGAAACCGGGTTAAGCGCCTATGCATACTCATTATTAGTATTATTATTATTCAGCATAATCATTTTCAAGATACCTCCATGAAACTTCTGACTTTGTCAATAAGGGATGTGGGAAAGCGCTCACCAAAAAAAACTGCGTGATTCTATCGGTAAACAAACGGGCAAATCAATAATTAAAGAAGGAAACATTGTTCAAAATTGGTCGAAATGGAAAACAGGTGCCGACTTCATGGAAACATTGAACCGCACGTCGACGTCACATTCGTAGTCGAAGAGATCGCAGTCTTTCTGGACGGACGCCTGAAGCCGCTTCAGCAGTGAGCGGGGCAGGGAATGGTACGCTTCCATCATGGCCATTTCCCGCTGTTGTCTGACGACCTCACGCTGCCCCGGCGCGTTCGTGAAGGCATACGCATCCTTCACCAGTTGCAAGAACTGGCTCAGGGTGACCTTGCTCGCCTGAGCCTCCGTAAGTGGGAAAGTTCTGTTGACAGATATGTATCCACGAGCCTGCAACAAACAAGTAGTGGGGGATACTTTGAATGAAAGTAATGAGGACGTCTTGAAATTAGATTTAAGCTTTGCCATAAGTCGTGGGTGCACTTGTACCCACACTTTCATTCAAACGTCAATTTTCACGGTGACGAGATCAGTCCCGGCAAAATAAGTGAAGAACGATTTACATGTATCTGACAAAACTTGATGACTTGTATCGCATTTCTGTATACAACTGGCTTATACAGACCATCACATTAGTGTGCGTGTAAGCAACTGAATTTTGAATTAATTCAGTTTAGTTCCTTCTTTAGAAGTGTGTGGAAAAGGACGTTCAACTCCCAAAACACCCACCCACCCTCTTTAGACGTGTGAGTGAGTTTGTACCCACGATGTATGGCGAGGGGTAATACGTTTTTGCCTTGTTTAAAAGCATGGGTGCGTTTGCACCCACGATGTACGGCTCGCAAGTTTTCTTCTATGAAGTATGGGTGCGTTTGCACCCGCGATGTATGGCGCGCAAGTTTGTAGGCGGCGTACAGCGAAGGTTAATCGAGAAACAAATAGCAAGTAACCTACCTGAAATATCGTCCAGATGCGCCGTAAGCTGTTGAAAGGCTTGTAGCATTTTGGAAGCTGACTTAAGTCGTCAAATGTATCGCTGGCCAACTCTTCCATCATGGTAGTGTCGCTCGTCTCCGTGAAATTGGAGTATCTCCCGAAAACATCTTCTGATTTCACTCCTACCATAGCCAGCACAGACTCGGCATCCTCCATGAACGTCTCCATTTTCCCAATGATGTCATAGTCCACGTGGCAGGGTGAACACAGGCTGTAGATCGGCATGAAGTGGCGATTTGCCCACGCGCCCTCGTCGATGGCGTAGCGTATGGTGTCCAGAAATGTCACTTTCCTCACATGGTCACAGGGCTCTGTTTCTGCAGGTGATTTTCCTCGTTTAGTGTCGTTAATGTTGGCTGGCTGTGAGCCGAGACGACCACCATCTCTGACGATGTGCCTCAGTGTGGCTGACTCGGAAAAGATTCTGTTCACGAATGCAGAAAAGAGCCTCTCAAAAGGATCTCGTACAAACAGGAATTTCTTTGAGGTCTTCAGGGGATGGTACTTTTGTAGGAAGCGTTTTCTCTTCCACACATGGAAGAGTCGAGGGATCAAAGTTTTACGAACTTTGAAGTCGAACAGCCGCTTTCCGTGAAAGTTGCCGGTCAGAACGTTAAAGACTCGAAACCAGAAGGTCGTGCCAGCTTTATACACGGGGCAGTACACGAGCTTAAGATCCGTATTCACCAAAAAGCCTTCCACTCTCTGCAAAAGACACGTGTGCACAAGAATCTGAAAACAGATAGTCAGTTTTCACAATGAGGTTGTGTCTGATTGTGAAGACTGCAAATTCATTTCTCTACAGGATGGGTGGGTGTGGGTCTGTGGTGGGTTGGTGGGTGTTTAGGAGTTTAACGTCCTTTTCCACCAGGTAAGGGTGATATCAAAGACGGGGAAACGAGAAAAAGGCCAGCACAAATATTTGGCCCCAGCCGGGATTCGAACTCACGACCCGAGCATTGAGAGTCCAACGCTCTTCCATTCGGCTATCCCGGCTCCCCTCATTTCTTTACAGAGAAACTTGAAAAAGAAGAGGTAGAACCGATGACGTGGATATTTTGTTACTATCACGAACATTTCATATCTGCAAGTGTTTTTCTTTCTTTTCTTTTCTTCATTTTTTAGAAAACGAAACGGTAATGACTGCCAAGTGGTTACAAGTTAAGCAAATAAAAGGGACAGAAAGGAAGGCGAAAGCCGATACGTTGACCCTTGCCGTCCTTTGTGAAAGTTAAGTGGTTTCAGTCCCTTTTATGTCGCTTTTATTTGCTTCCTTTTTTAATTTTTGTTTTTGTGTTGTCTGCGATTCCTTTTTTGTTTGGCTGATTATATGTAATTATGTTTACTCTACTCTGTGTATATGCTATAAATGTGAAGGAAAAGATTCTGGAAAATCTGCAAGTTTTGGTCATAATTGTGTGCAACAGCACAAAAACAATTGGCAGAACGCGACTATTGGTAAGGCTTGCTCATTCAGTATGGCGAATCTCGTCAGTTCTCCAAATCAACACCAGGACAAGCTTTGTAGAAAACAATATGCACATCCCAAGAAACACTAAATGGACGTGAGGTTGGTATCAACTAGGATTCACTTACAACCTTACCTAGAATCATGGTTATCGTTGGAATAAAAGGCTTGTGGGTAATCGTATTGGGCCCGCATGTCAAAGTCGCGGTCAGGGAGTTTAGCCCCGGGTTAGAGTCTAACCTCAAACTAAACTAGTTCTAGGGTTCAATTTTCTGATGTTGTTTGTTTTAAATCAGGAAGCGGGTCCATTCCAGCAAAGTGCCTATGCCGTTATAGAAGGATTTTTGTCTTTCTTTCTTCGCTTCCTTTTTTTTTTTTTTTTTTTTTAAATTCAATTGTTTTGGGGTTTCTTCTGTCCTAGTCTGGGTTAGGCCCGTAGCCGTGGGTTAAAATAACCTCGAGTTTTACAGACGGGCCCTGACCTTTTTGTTTCTGAAAATGGCTATTTAAAAAAAATGAAATTCCATTTTTGTGGATTTTTATTTCGTGTAATAGTGTGAAAACATTGTCACTACGCTCGAGACAAAGAAATGTCAATCGCATTAGTGATATCATTTGCAGCTCTTTTTGAGTACGAAAAGGGGAGCCGGGGTGGCCGAATGGTAGAGCGTTGGACTTCTAATGCTCGGGTCGTGAGTTCGTATCCCGGTTGGGTCCAAATATTTGTGCTGGCGCTTTTGAATTTCTCGTTGTCCCGTCTCTGATATCACCCTTACCTGGTGGAAAATGACGTTAAACTCCCAAACACCGTAAGACTTTACCGAATACTAAATGGAATTTTCAATGTTTGTGCAAATTTCCTAACAAATCTGATGCGTTTTGTTTTCGTTGTTTGTCTTTTTTTCAGTTTTAAGAGAGAGAGAGAGAGAGAGAAAGGGGAGAGAGAGAGAGAGAGAGAGAGAGAGAGAGAGAGAGAGAGAGAACCTGATCAGAGATATCACCGGCTGTGTAGTGTTCGAGGCCCAGCTGACA
>JACVVK020000002.1:1915000-1952500 GCA_018292915.2 Batillaria attramentaria
TAAAGCTGAGATGTTTCGCTTGATTTTTTTCAAGAGCAGTATGTCATGTTTGGAATATAAAGACGTATCCATCGTCTTTGTAAATCATGAACATTTTCTCCACCATTCGACCCAAAAGATCATCGTTTCTAGAAAGCCCCTCAAAAGTGTTTTTTTTTTTTTTTCAAACAGAAAACGGATATGCCCCACACAGCTGATAGATATGAGTGTATATGGGTGAAAAGCTGGATTTGACTGTGCACAGGCGGGCCAGGTAAACGTATACTGAGACAGCTTTGTTTGTCCTCGGTCAGCATTATTTTCTTTCATAACAATTTGAGCATTGGAGAATGTCATCACCCCGTACAGCAACAGCTGAAGCCCTTTCCCATCTCACACAAAAGATCAATCACGCTTTAACTGGTCACTTTCGTTGTTTTGAAAACAGGGCACGTCGTCGCAAAAACTATACGAGCTCTCACCAAAGTCAAAACTACACGAGCTCCTGAAGTCGAAACTATACCAGCTCCTGAAGTCAAAACTATACCAGCTCCTGAATTCAAAACTATACCAGCTCCTGAAATCAAAACGATACCAGCTCCTGTAGTCAAAACTATACCAGCTCCTGAAGTCAAAACTATACCAGCTCCTGAAGTCAAAACTATACCAGCTCCTGAAGTCAAAATTATACCAGTTCCTGAAGTCAAAACGATACCAGCTCCTGAAGTCAAAACTATACCAGTTCCTGAAGTCAAAACTTCATACCAGTTCCTGAAGTCAAAACTATACCAGCTCCTGAAGTCAAAACTGTACGAGCTCCGGAAGTCAAAACTTCATACCAGTTCCTGAAGTCAAAACTACACGAGCTCCTGAAGTCAAAACTATACGAGTTCCTGAAGTCGAAACTATACCAGCTCCTGAAGTCAAAACTATACCAGCTCCTGAAGTCAAAACTATACGAGCTCCTGAAGTCAAAACTTCATACCAGTTCCTGAAGTCAAAACTATACGAACTTCTGAAGTCAAAACTATACCAGCTCCTGAAGTCAAAACTATACGAGTTCCTGAAGTCAAAACGATACAAGCTCCTGAAGCCAAAACTACACGAGCTCCTAAATTCAAACCTATACGAGCTCCTGAAGTCAAAACTTACCAGCTCCAGAAGTCAAAACTATACGTGCTCCTGAAGTCAAAACTATACCAGTTCCTGAAGTCAAAATCATACGAGCTCTTGAAGTCAAAACTATACCAGTTCCTGGTCAAAATCATGCGAGCTCCTGAAGTCAAAACCACACAAGCTCCTGAAGTCAAAACCACACAAGCTCCTGAAGTCAAAACCAGTGATGAAAGCTGAAACGTTGATTCAGTGATGGTATTCGGATTGTTTGTTGTTGTTGTTGTTGTTGTTGTTGGTGGTGTTGTTGTTGTTTTTAGGGAGTCAGTAAGAGGGTCCAAATTGAACCGTTTTGGAAGGGTTTTTTTTTTTATCCTTCCGTCATCATCTTCCCATTGTTTCATTTTTTATTTCTTATTAATTTTTATGTTTACACTTTTTCTCACAACTATTGTCAGATGTACAGATTCTATATAGAAAACATGGTATCCGGATTGTGCTGCTTACGGACCGCGGTATGTGATCGCCGTATGGAAACCTTTCCAAAATCAGACAAATGGACAGCGATGAAATGCCGATGGCATCAGCTGTGCTGCCTTTCCATCCGTTATGATGCCAAGCCGTGCTGCCTCGTAGACCATTATGGGTTCACTGTACGGACGCTGATAGCTGGTGGTATCAGTTGTGCCATGGCTTTACATGCGCGCCGGGATATTTATGACAGGAAGCGTGGAATGTGGTCCTGTCCCGCAGTCCTAAACCACACGGACCTCCATAGCATCACCTTAACATCTCCATCATCATGCATAATAAAAATTGCCCCATCTTTCGAGCCCTCCGTGGATTCCACTCAGGACCTGGGAGGAACACCACTGGAGCTAGCAAAAGAGTTGGGGCAGCAGCAGCAACAACAACAACAACAAAATGACGCCACGTAGAGTATTACGTGTTGACTGTACCATTACCCAAGCTAGTGAAATCTGTTTCCCGATAGCATTAAGGCTACTGGCGTTCGTCCACAATATACCAAACCTGTTGCCGTCAACTGAATATCTAATCGGTTCCACATGTGTGAGTATGGCCACATCCAGCCGTAGCTCTTTTATTGTATCCCTTACCGACCTTATCCTGCCCCCGCAGCCACGACAACACTGTGGATTTTTTCGTTTGTTTTCGCTCTTCTTTTTTTTAAGTTGTTTCTCTATAGAGAAACAACTTTATAGGATTTAAATTTTCCAACGCTTCATTTTAAAACAAAAGCAACAACAACAACAACAACAACAACAAGCCCCCCCCCCCCCCCCAAAAAAAAAAAAAACCCAAAAAAACCAAACCCTGAAAGCATGTCCGCTGATGGCGATTCAAGGTTTGGACACTGACAGCAGAAAAGCCTAGGGGTGAGGATCACAGGACCACAGCTCTTCTTCTGTGTGCTCACATGTCCTCCTTGGTCAACTTCATGTTCATTCACTCCAGTAAACTAGCGCCTTCAGGTCCGCAGGACATCATAGTAAATTGACGGATAAGGATGGAAAGGCAGCACAGGAAAACTGTATCGGCACGGAAAATGACGTATCTCCGTGTGTGTAATATATAGCGGTCAGTGACGCACCGGATGGAGAGGAATTCCCCCACTGCCGAGGCTGCTTCAACTCTAGTCCGGGCTAACCCATGAGTGTTCGGGGAAGACACACCTCGATTACAGGAGAGGGGAAACCATGACTACTTCAACTCATCCCATGCGAAAACAGGAAATTTTGTATTACACAACCGAAGTTTGATTTAACCGTAAAAATTTGGCCATACAAAGAACAAGTTTGGCCGGAAAAACATTTGGCGTCGACTTTACCCAGAAACCCCATCCAGAGGTATTTTATACGAGATGAAATAAGGAGATGGTGTTTTTAGTACGGTAGGGTTGTCTTGCCTGGACGCCCGTAGCGGGACGCGATTCGCCCGAATTTCGACTGGCTCCTCAGCCACCTTAGGCCAAGACAGGCAGGGAAGAAGCAGTTGTAAAATGGGGGTGGGTACAAGTGTGATACCATAACTGACGTCCATTTTCGAACAAATATGACGTCAACGACGAAATTTTTTAAGAGATGACGTCAACGACGAAATTTTTTAATTTTACCCGTGAACTAAACATCTTACTATGGCGTGCGAAATGGGCCCAAACAGCGCAGGCAGAATTTGCTCAAGCACTCTAAGAATTGCCCAAGCACTTTTCGCGCTGATTGGCTACTAATGTGCTCAAGCACTTTAGTGACCAATCAGAGGAAAGATTGCACAGGCAAAAACTGCTTGGGCGCTTTAATCGCCGATTGGTTAGTAATTTGCGCAAGCACTATTTCGACCAATCATGATACTTTTGCAAAAACTGAGACCGGAACATTTTGAGAACAATTTCTCAGTCCCTTTCCAACGCGATGGCTGCCGCAATGGAGAAGAGCTTCCTGACTGCACTTAAATCGCGCCTAACGCACTGTGCCAACTTGATTGCTTCTGGCAGCGTCTCCGAGCAAGTTATCAACACGTAAGTATCTCAGTGGTGAAACTGACTGTTGTGTCTTGTAAGTACTGAGCCTAATAAAATCGTAAGTTTCTGCCCACCCCCCCCAAGACGCACAGCTCCCAATAGGTTGCATAATCTCTCATAATCTCTTGGCCTGCTCAGGGCAGTCTTGTCTGTCGATCGCTCGACTGAGTGTGATGCAACACAGTGTTGCGCTGCAGAGGCGCGTTCAGTTGAGCTAGCTACTGGTCGACGTAGCGATCGCAAAAGGGAGAAAGCTAGCAGTCAACTGAACGGCGCTAGCGGTGCGAGCATTTTCAAAATGGCGGAAAGCGTGAGCGTTGGTTTCAAAATGGCGGAAAGCGTGAGCGTTGGCGTGAGTTGTGAAGCGGGAACTTCTTAAATAAGAAATTTGCTATAATGCTGTTGAGGGGGCGATCGTAAGCATGATGCAAGTCACAGACAAGTTGTTTTGCATGTTGAGTGAAGAGAAGCAGGCCAAAGAGAGAACTGACCTAGACTGACGCGCATATATGAAAGACTTCGTCAGTTAAGCAACAACCAACGCTAAGCGTGAACGCGAACAAAGAAAACGCTGGCTTAGAAATGATTTATGAACGTCCCTAACAGGATTCAGCAAATTAAACTGGATAATAAGTTGGTACAGATCAAGCTTGATACACAACGGTCGTATCATTTATGATGCGGTCCCCATCGATCTTTAAAAATCAAACAGTTGAAAAAAATTAAAGCCACACACACACACACACACGAACGGACGCCATCTTGAAATGAGAAGCTAGCCATACGCCGAAGCTAGCACCTGAGTGTACTTTCAATACAGTTGACTGTACTGTATAAACAGCTCAGTATCAGCTTCACTTGTGATAGTTTTTCCTTTTGTCAGTCAGTAAGTGGATTTTCCATTTGAACAGCAGATGAGAGTGCAGTTTAGGAGTACCAACACACGTGTAACATTCACATAGGGATCAGACATATATATAATGCATTTACAGACCTATAGGTTAGGTCACATTGAAATGTTTTCTTACTGTCATGCTGTCACTGTGCAAGCTATGTATGCTTTTTCCTTCTTTTAGATTGAATGCCCTGTCGACAAACTTGCAGGAAGCAGCGTCAGGGCATGTTGTGTCGGCAGATGTTGCCCAACAGCTGAGCAGTGCCATCTCCGAACTCACCTCGAAGGCCAAGTCTGCTCTCCATGTCTCTTGTATGATATTTTGAAAAGTATTTAATGTTATAATGCATGTGCACATAGCTGTACATTTATACCATATACCATTAAGTGTGCTTTAGGTCAGGGCAAAAGTATTATCACTGATCAGGTGTTTCTGCACATGTTGAGTATTCTGTATGTAACCGCTATTTCAGTACACCTATTTCTGGCATACATGAAACATATTTCTATATATAATGTTAATTATGTACCCTGTAAGCCCTTGCTGGCAGCTTTATCTTCATTAGTTTATATCATTATTTTGTGTTTCTATACAAGGTGATCAATCCGGGTATCAACCACCTAGGAGGAAAGAAGGCTTCGTCATCACTGCAGAGCAGATCGAGGTGTTTCAGAAGCTCAATTTTACCGTGTTACAGATGGCAAGAAGCCTTGGGGTGTCGTACAAAACCATGAAGCGCAGACTGAAGTATGTACTGGTGCACAATTATTTCTTGTTTCACCAATGCTTGGGCATACATGCTTTGTTGCTTCACTTCTCTTATTAAAAGTTGTTGCAAAGCAGATTTCATCCACAACATTATAAATGAATTCCAGGCTTGAATTCATTGATGATTTTATCAAATTATATTAAACCACCACATTGAAATTGTGTACATATCAATGACTTGGTGTGACATGGCATCTTTTTCGAGAATGGGAAGTGCTGGGTTGTAATCTTGGCATCCGTCCAAAATTGCCATTTGAATAGCATCCTGTTATGGCACCTGGCCAACCTGCCATGTTAGGATCGAGCACCATTACTGTTGGGACTGATTGGCCTGGTGACTACACAGAATGGACGGCTGAGCAAAGATCACTGATTTGTTAGCATGTTAACTTGCCCAGGATGCACCATTGCTGAATGTACATTGTACTCTTGCTTGAGTCAAAAATTAAAACTGAGGTAGATAAAGCAAGGTTGTCAATTTATCAAGCTTCGCAATCAAATATGAACAGTGCCGTTAGTAGTTACAGGCTTGAGCATGCTTAAGAAAGCTGTCTGATTTTGCTTACTGCAGTTTGTTCGTATATCACCACTTCCACATCAAAGTTTGATGTTTGCTTTCGGTATGTGTGCCTTTCAGCTAAAGCACAGAAGAGCACAGCATGAACAGCTTTGTGTGTTTCTACAGTACTACTGTATTTTGTTTTCAGAACCTTGGGCCTACAGCAGAGAAGGAAATATGTGCATCTCAGTGATACTGACCTAGATACTGATACAAGTTGATCACAGGAGACAACAAACTGTGTGGATTTCGAACAGTCTGTGCAAAACTGCGTGCAAAGCAAATTTTTGTTCAGGTACTTTTTCAGTATTTTATATTTTTGAGAGACATGTCAGCATAAATAAGGCTATTTACGAGTGTATCCGTAAGTTTGCTGCCAAATAGTGTAGTATGTAAAACTTGACCGTGCATGTTTTGTGTGTTGGTGTTGTGATAGACAGTAGCTGTAAATATCCTTTTGATACACATTTTTTTAAAGTGAAATGGAGGTCTAACCCTTGCACTGCCACTCGTTCTGAAATGCAGCGTTTCCTGCAGATGTTTTTTTTACTTCCAACTTAATGCAGACGGTGGGTGATGCGGTATGAGTTTAACAGATGAGAGCTGTTTGACACTAGACAGAAAACTTTACTTTTACTTAGACTAGAGTATATACTCCCTTTGCAGTTTGAAATGCTGCAAGGCACATAGGTATGAGCAATGCTGTTTCGCCATTCAAAGTAGGATACCTGTTGGGTAAAGTTTAGCTTGCATTTTGCTTATTTCAGGTTGACCGTGTGAGAAATGCCCTGAAACGTGTTGACCCTGGTGGGGTTGCAATGAGACAGCTGAGAGTGGCACCAATCTCACGACGCCTGTACAGGGTTGCTGGACCAAATTCCTTGTGGCACCTCGATGGGTACCACAAGCTCATAAGGTAATCCTTTTTCATTGCTATTCATCCCACCTCCCTCCCTGCCCCGTCCTTTGTATATTTTAAGACTGAAACAACGCTTCGGACAATGCCTAATTGTAAAGCCTTCTGTCTCTTTTAATATATGCTTCAAATTAGGTACTGGCAGCCAAAATTTCAGATATGTAAGAGTTAAAAAATATTGATGCAGACAGATAGATCTTGATGAGAGAAGAAAAACCAAAAAAAAAGTAAGTCAATATCTTTATTAGAAGCCGAGATATGTCCGTTTTTCGGTCGCGTTTCGCGGTCGAGTCCGGTTCGCGTAACGAAAGGCGCATTTTACGGAACACTCCTGAAATAAATAACAAACTTATTATCTTAACAAAGCAATCAATCAAAACTATATATTACTGTTAGCCATTCCACAAAAAATTACAGTCACTGATATAAAATTAAAGGAGAACAAAGAAGCTGAATTCTGGAAAATCACAAATCAGAACAGGTCAAAATTGGACGAACAAGCTATTTCAAATGGTCTTAACTTGAAAATTATCATAACAACAACCTTGAAAGTTAACTTATTCCTAATAAGTAATGCAAAGAGTTAGCCTATTTTTTTCTAGCCTTGTACATAACATAATATTTGAGAAACTAGCTCTCAAAAATGCCCATTTCTGCAATTTGACCGATGGAAAAAGGGGGCAAATAGGCAAAATCCAGGTGGTAACTTTAAACGGTCATAACTCAGAAAGTTATTGATCAATTTACATGAAATTTTGGTATGTTGTATCTCACATGTTGTTTTATAGGACAGCAATATGATTTACAGCTTTTGTTTAAAACATTTATAGTACTTTATCTATATTCCAAAAATAGCACATCACACCTGTAGTTACAGCATGTTTCAGACTTGCAAAGTTAGATGAAGAAAAATAGAAACATACAAGAAGTAAGTTTACTGATAATTGTAAAGTAGCTGAAAAGTGAAATTGTATTTATGAGCCTGCTATTTAACTTCAAAATATATTTTACTGCTTTAAAAAACAACAAAAAAACGGAAAAAGCAGCATTAGCCTCAGTACAGAGGTTGATGGACTTCATCCTCTGCATCACAGACAGTTGCAGGGAGAAATGCTGTCATCTCAGCCCATGTCTTCTTGTAAAGACACTTTATGTAGTACAGCTGAAGCAGAAGTCTGTTGGCCAGGGGACGCTTCTGTAAAGTTTTTCGCCTCCCTCTCCCCTCTGCATTCAGCACGCATGCCATGAGATTAAGGTCTTGATCAACTGCAATACACAATTGTTATTGTCACAATGAATTTGTTTTTCTATCTTGCTGTGTAACCTCTCAGACAGTGAAACCCCCATATATATTACTAACTTCTAGTCATACATTAGACTGAAAATAAGCGAATCCTGCACACCGGTTATTCACTTACTGCCTATGTTGTCTCGCTCATTAGACTAATTTAACTTTTAAGCTTGATTGTACTGAGGGTGTGAAAGCAACTGCAAAATATATGTAAAATTGTAATGCACATCCCACCCTATACTAAAGTGAACTATATACGCCAAGTCTAGCCAAGCAGCACAATTTTCTTATTTCTTTATGTTGATTCAATTAGATTCTAGAATTGAAAATAGCAGGGGGAGGGGGGGGGGACCCTGCACATTCCCTGGTATGTTATGCGCAGTCATAATACACTGCTATCCAGTTTTGACACAACAGAAAGTCACGGAATACACCTATTTTATCTTGTATTACCAACATGAGAGTTGAATAGCATTCGTAGTGCTAAATTTCCATCGAACACAGTTAGCACATGGACCTTGTTTACGATCGACGAGCCACTTCCGGTTTTCTTTGTCTGTTCCATGTACCTCCAAAAACGTAAAAATACGTCTACCATCGGTTTAAATATGCATGTGAAAATTATTAAGTTGCTAATTTAATGCTTGTTTGATCATAATTTGGCAATATTTTTTACGCTAAGCCACGAGAAAAAATGTATTTCATCGACTTCGTGTGCCGACTGTGTTGACCCATTACCGGTGTGCCCATGCTCTACCGTAGCACCGATTAACGACTAAATAGTTTACCTAAATGTTCTTCAAAATAAAATTTGAAAGAATATTTCAACAAACTAAGTGTTCTGAGATAAACAGAAAAGGTTTGATTACTTACAGAGCTCGCATGTGAGGGAATCTTTGTCCCAAAGTTCCTGCTCGACACAAACGTTCGCCGAGTAGCCATTGTGGTGACTGAATGACGCGCGGATTGTAGGGTTGTGCCTTTTGATTGGACGCCGCAGCGACCATACAAAGCCAGACCCCATAAATTATATATCACCAGAAACTGCAGAAAACAAGCTTTACATCGGTTCATATAACATTATAGTTATAATAGGTCTGGAGTCTGTAATTTTGAAATGAAAATGGACCCAAATTTTCGACTGCAAAATAAAAATACTTCCCGCGAGTGTTCGGATTTGAAAGTTATACGAAACGATGCAGTGTCATCAGCACTATTTTTAGAAACAAAAGCTAGGTCGCTGCGATGTGTGTGAGCGGCGCGATTATCGATTTTCTGAGGCAAGTGCTGCGCGAATCACTGAACCGGGACTCGACTTGGCTGCGCCGCGCGAGCCACGTGAGCGCGATCGCGGCGACGGTGGGTGTATTTCAGAACAAATAACTCGCTTCATCTTTCATCCACAAAGAAAAGAAGCACACCAAACAAAAGAGGGAAAATAGATCTTTACTCACATACAAGTTTTAATTCATGGGGGTGGGAAAATTTGGGAGATTGGGCCTGTGGAAAACATGCAATTTTGGCTATTCTGCTAGCTTTTCCTCCAGCGCTCAGCGCTGACTGCCGGTACCTATTCAAATACAAACCTGTATATGCTCGTGCTGCCAATTTCACTTGCTTCATGAATATTGCACCCTATGCCTGTACATCTCCTAAATGCAGTGCCTTCCAGTAGATAGCAGATATTTCAGAATTAAGACCTTTTTCTGTCGTGGCATTTGGGTGCTTGACAGTTGGTGACTTAACTGTGCACCAAGAAGTCTTTGGCACGGTTGTTTTATTTTGTTTTTTTTTCAAATTGTTCTGTGGTACAGGTGGAAAATTGTGATTCATGGAGGTGTTGATGGCTACAGTCGAGCTGTTCTTTTCATGAAGGCCTCCGACAACAACAGGGCTGAAACAGTTTGAAATCTCTTTCTGAAAGCAACAGAGGAATTTGGAGCTCCATCAAGGGTTCGATGCGACCATGGTGGGGAGAATGTTGAAGTTGCAGCCCTCATGGAAAACCAGCGTGGCCCTCGCAGGGGAAGTGCCATCATGGGGCGGAGTGTTCATAACCAGAGAATTGAGCGTATGTGGGTGGATGTGTGGAAAGATGTCGTTAATGTCTTTTATTCTTTGTTTATGTCCATGGAGGCACGTATGGAGAATGTGGATGAGGGAATACTGGATATTGAAAATGATGCCCACATTTGGGCTCTGCATTATGTTTTTCTTCCCCGGATCAATCACGCGCTAGACCTCTTTTCTGTCCAAAAGAATAATCAAGGGATGAGAACAGAACGGGGTCAAACACCAAATCAGTTGTTTTTAAGGGGTATGCTGTCTCGATATAATGATACATCAACTGCTGCGTCTGACTTCTGGGCTGGGAGCACCTTCAATTTGCAGCTCCCGGCACAGTTTCAGCATGGTCCTGAACTTGCTGCCCGTACTTGCCCCCTTTCACCAGAAAGACTGGTCGAGTTGCAAGCAGCGGTAGACCCCCTTAGTGGACCACATACCAGTGCACATGCTCTAGATCTATTTCGGAGGACATTGACCTTCCTACCAGTCTAAAACATCAAACCATCAGGACCCATGGTCAATGTCCTCCGAAATAGATCTAGAGCATGTGCATTGGTATCATCATAAAGATGATCGATTTCAGTGGATGTACCTATCCCGATGATGTGGAACCAGACCCACACATTTTGTGAAACATGTGTCCGCCAAGACCCATACATTTTGTGAGTGGGTGTTTGGGGGTTAACGTCCTTTTCCACCACATAGGGTGATATCAAAGACGGGGCAACGATGAAAAAGCCAGCACAAATATTTGGCCCCAACCGGGATCGAACACACGACCCGAGCATTAGAAGTCCAACACTCTACCATTCGACCACCCCGGCTCCCCTACATTTTGTGAAGGGTAAAGACATACAGCATCATATTTAACTCTTACTGACTCATTTGCTGTTTGTTTGCTTGTTGTTTTATCGAGTATTCAAGAGTACTCACATTTCATGCCTCTTGGATGATGTCGAGACGCTTCAATTTGTCGTGTGACAAAAACTGACTTTGTTCTGTCTAAAGCCATAACCAGACTTCCACGGTCTGTGCATTTGATGTAAGGACATCATGCCTGTCGAATACGGGTTATTTCGAGCTGCGTGTGGTGTTTTTTTTGTGAACTTTCCAAACTTTCATGAGGAGAAGGGCGGCAGTGGTGGTCAAGCTACAAGCCAGCGCCATGACAGCACGTGCAAGGTGTGTGCTGCTGACTTGCATCATATCTAGTATGCTACTGTGTTCTGGTGATGTGGAGAGCAACCCGGGCCCTGACACGCGCAACGAGGGGAGTGACAGTGATGTGTCTAACGGTCAGTTTGATAGTGTAGTGAATGAGATGAAGGCTACACTTTGTAACATGTTCGAGCAGCATCAAAAAAGTATGCAGACTAACTTTGACTCGCTCAGTAATCAGTTGAACGACGTGCAGAGCTCTATGTCCAGTTTGCGACAGGAGGTTGTAGACTTACGCTGCAAGCAAGCCAAACTGGAGGATGATATTGAAGATGTGCAGGATAAATGTCAGGATGCAAGCAGAGCTGTTTTGGAGCTTGAAGACAGGTTCCAAGAAATGGAGAAGAAGATTGATGAGAAGCTAGAACGGCTCGAGGCATTTTCTCGCAGAGATAACTAGAAATTCTTTGGAATAGCTGAAACAGCAAATGACTCATTCTCGACGTGTGTGCAAAAGGTTGTGGATACTCTACAAAACACTGTACCAGATAAAGTTTGGTCTCATGCTGACATCGTCCGCGCACACCGACTCGGCACCCCTCGTACTAGTATTGATGGGCGTCAGCCGAGCGGTCCCCGCCCTATGATCGCTAAATTCGCCTGTCGGTCTGACAAGATGGAAGTGTTGTCAAAAGGGAGGGCCAAACTCAGAGAGAAAGGAGTTAAAGTTGCAGGGGACTTGACCAGCAACCAACAGAGGATTATCAAGGAACATCGCGACCGGGGCTTGTATGCACACTTCATAGGGGGCAAGCTCGTCGTGACGAGGCCGATTCAGCGGCGCAGGGCCAACGACACGCTAAATGGCCAGGGTGACAGTGGCACGAACACACAACACGGACAAGACACGGATCAAGACAGTGATCAAGCCAAACATGCAAACGACTGCGGTGACAGTAATGGTGTGTCTATTGTTTTCAGTGTGCACTTTCCGGCGTTGCATTCAACAGTCGAGTCTCGCGACGATAGTGAACACAGCTGCCTAGAGACGGCAAGTCAGGGGGTCAACCTAAGTGCGGGGTCCCAAGTGCAGGCGATTGGAGGTCAAGGTGAGGGGAGCCCTTTAATTCCAGCCAATCGTGATTCGGCTCTCGAGGGAACAGGGGCCCGCGTTGACGTCAGCAGCCAGAGCACACGGGATTCCCTCCAGCGAGCCAATGACAGCTCGTTACACAGCACTAAGGCGGTCCGTTCAACACAGCCTTCCGGCAGTCAGCAGCGAGTTGGTTGTGGCACTCGAGGTGTCAGTAGCGGTGGACCGAATACTCGTAGCCGTGTCCAGTCGTCAAACAATTCGCTGGGTGTAGAGAAGGGCCAGAGGCGACTGACAGATGACTTCAGTGGTGGTACTAGACAGCGGAATATGACACGGAAACAAGCAACCCATGGTAGAGACAGTCTTGAGTCACCTGCCTGGAAATAGGGATACGGCCCGGCCCCGTCAGCTGACAGTACTGACAAGGATATTCCTCGGACTGGTGCTGACCTAGAGGATGCTAACTCCGTACATGACAAACGAGTAAGCTTTCTTTCATATAACATCGAAGGGCTTGCGCAAATTTTTTAACCTGATGTTCGTTCCTTCATTACGAAATTTGACTTTGCATTGCTAGTTGAAACATTTACTTCAGCTTTTCCGGCGTATAACTTTCTGCTGCATAATGCTTTAGTTGCACCTTGAGTGAAGCTATCAGACTCTACTGGTCGACTTTCTGGAGGTGTTGCGCTTCTTGTTAGAAAGGAACTGTGTGCATTTGTAGAGCAGATCATGCTGGAATATGATATGGTAGTGTTGACATTGTCCAGACAGCTCTTTTGTGGAGTCAGTGATGTGTTAATGGTGGGCACATGTATACTTACCACCTGTGGGTTCACCCTATTATAAAGATACAGAGATAGATAATGGTGTTCTTATCCTTGAACAGTGCCTTGCTGTTCTTACAGAGCAGTTTAGTGATTCAATGTTCATTGTGTTTGGTGACTTCAATGCTCGGACTGGAATGGAAGTACCTGATGGTGACTTTATACCCAGTGACTTACTTGATGACTCAGCTGATCCAGTGTGGGCACACAGAGACTGTGCGCGTTCATCTCAGGATGAAACTATTAATGCTTTTGGAAGGTACCTGCTGAATGTCTGTGAACAGTTTAGTTTGTCGATCTTGAATGGTGTGCTGTCAGGAGATAAAGTTGGCAACTTTACCTACATATCATCAACAGGCTGCAGCGTTATTGACTATTTCATTGTGTCACAGGAACTAGTCCAGTATTGTCATTCTCTAAATGTAGTAGCGAGAATTGATTCTAAACACATGCCAGTGGAGCTGTTGATGTCATTTCCTAGTCATTTTGATGTACCTAAGAGGTTTTTGCCAGTATCCTTTCAGCTCACCAAGTTTGTATGGAACAGCGACAAAAAAGCAATATTTGACAACATTCTTTTTTCAAGTCAGTTTGAAGAAATGCTGAAGGATGCCACGGATCGCATTGAATTTGACATTAATGCTGCTCTAAGTAAATTTAATGATTGTCTGTTTTTAGCAGGTGACTGTATGAAGAAAACAATTAATATTGGTAATGTGAAACCGCAGCAATGGTTTGATTTAGAATGTAAGGAAAATAGGACTGTGTTGCGCAAAAAGCTACGTGCGTTTAAAATGAGTCATACTGATGAAAATAGACTTAGTTACAGTACTCCTCGCTTAACGTCACTACCGTTTAAGGTCACACCTCTGATAAGATCAATCAGGTTGTTGGTCCCGGCCAAAAGCCTTCTTTGTACCATTTAGAATTCCTCGCTTAGCGTCACCTCGGATAAGGGAAAACCTCGGATTACGTCACCCCCGTTTTGGTTCCCAACTGGAGAAGACTACCGCTTAAGATGAAATCCATGTGATGAGAGTGGCTTCCCTTGGAAACAACACCCGGATTTGCACTGCGATGTGAAGACGAAACAGACGAATTTTTATTTTTATTCCATGAGATGATACCCAAAGACTGAAAATGGAAACTGGAAGGGGGGGGGGGGGTGTTTTTGATGAACTGACGATAAAGATAGTTTACCGCAGATGAGTATACTTAAAAAAGATTTCTTATTTCGTTCAGGGTCCTTTTAGATCTAGAAATTGGAACAATCTTTGTGAAAGAGATAAGAGCTGCAATGCAGGGAGCAATGTGGCGATATGATGGTGGTGGTGATACTTATTTTGTTAGAGAGGGAGGGGGGGGGGGGGAAGAGAGCGAGAGACCTGGTTAATTTCTAGGCTTAGTCGGAAGGCAAGTTGAAGTACTTTTGCAGGTCACGAAACATCCGTTCAACCATCCCTCAACCACGTAACAGGGGCAAGATGTTTAGAGGGGGCTTGACATCAGCGGCTGGGGGGGGGGGGGGGGGAGCGATCCACAGGGTTCGGAAAAAATTAAAAAGGGGAGGGGGGGGGGGGTATATGCATTGGCGTTCGTTTGTGCTTGCGTGCGCGCGCGCGTGTGTGTGTGTGTAGAATTACATATTTTGGCGGAAAGTCTTTCGGTCTAAAATGTGAAAAATGACATAATCGCCAAATATTGAGCTCCTCGGATAAGATCAAGTTTTTAACTGGTAGTTGATCTTATCAGAGGACTGTTTAGCATGCCCCTCGGATAAGATCAAAAAAATTTTTGGCCCCTTGGGGGGTCACCTTAAGCGAGGAGTACTGTACATTCAAAAAAGAAAAGAATATAAGCAGTTATTGCAGTCTAAGAAATCAACCTTTAAAAGAAATATTCTAGATACTCTTCATGATTGTAGTAATGATCCCAAGACATTCTGGGGTACTGTTAAGTCTGTCTTGTCCAAGTGTCCAGTACAGAATAAGATTTCACCTGATGAATGGTTTCACCATTTCAAGGCTGTATTTAATACACCTCCAGATGATAGTTTGCCTGATGAAGATGATGGTGATGGTGTTGATGGTAATGTTGATGTAAGCAATGTTGCGGACGTTTGCTGTAACGTTTGCCCCCCCCCCCCCCCCCCCCGCTTGTCATTTTTTTCTGGCTTTCCTTCTACGCAAGCCGGCCCCAGACCCCCGGGAAAATCTCCTCTGCTTTCTTAAAAGTTGTTGTCATCCCTGAAGTTGTTTGATATTCAGATTCAACCTATTTTGACATATGCAGCTGAAGTTTGGGGTATACAGACGAATCTAAAGCCTATAGAAGCCGTACATTTATTCGCCCTAAAGAGATTTCTGAATGTAAGCTTTAGAACACCTAATACACTTGTCAATGGAGAATGCAGAAGATATCCATTGTATGTTAATGTTTATGTAAAGTGTATTAAGTACTGGCTGCGCTTACTGAGCATGCCTCACAATAGATTGCCTCTGAAAGCTTATAATATGCTCTTAAACATGCATAATCAAAACAAAAATACTTGGGCTTCCTCCATTTGTTTTTTGTTGTATCGTTATGGCTTTGGTTTTGTGTGGCAAAGTCAGGGTGTTGGTGATCCTAAACATTTTCTTTCAGTATTTAAATGTAGGCTGCAGGAATGTTACCAGCAAGACTGGCATTTCGATATATCAACAAAGGAGCGTTTTGATTTCTTCCATTCATTTAAGTCTACTTGGTCACTGAGTTCACTGTTCAGTCATGTACAGAGCCACATCATTCGAACTGGTTTGATAAGATTCAGTTTTGACGTCTCACCGATTAAAGTTCATAATCTGCGTTATGCTGATGCTGAACCTCAGAGTAAAATATGCCCACTGTGTCAGCTTGGTATTGAAGACGAGTTACATTTTCTTTTATACTGTCCTAGTCTTTCAGATATATATATCCGTACTCGGTTCATGCGTACAAAATTTTGGAACCATCCATGCAGCTTTCGTCTTACTTTGTTAATGGCCTGAAGCAACTATATGTATTATACTGTTAAGAACCTGGCATTATATATTTTCCTAGCGTTAAGAAAAAGACAGCAGTTGCTCAGCTGAGTGATATATTTTATTGTGTACCTTGGTTATTTCTGGTTTTCAAGTATTGTTGTCTGGTTGGCACTCTCAACTTTGTACGGGCCCAAGGCCTAGCAATAAACAGTTTGACTTTGCCTTTGTTAATTTTTAGTTCAGTTTAGTTTACTTCATTTAAACGTCAAGGAAAAGTTTGTCACATTACTTTTGCATTTTGAAGTGTTCCATGGAAATTATTGGAAACTTGTTCTTTCTTTACTTTATTGTAGCTCTTGCTCTGAATGATGAAAGGAATGACCTAGCTAATAGTGAGACTTAGTTGGGCTTCGTACGGAGAACTTCGCTGAGCAGAGTAACCCACTTGCATGTAAATTAGGCACGTTACGGGTACCATTAGCTAATCGCAGCGTGTTAACAGCTCGCGGCCTCTGCCGTGTGAGCCTAATTTACATGTAATTAAATGGGTTACGCTGCTCAACGAAGTCCTCCGTACGAAATCCTACTAAGTCTCACTAATAATGAACCTACATCATGATATAATACTAATGATGCCTTTGGGATATCCATTTTGCACATTGTTCCATGAATCAATTTACTATGCACAATGTTTGATGTTACACTGTGGCTTAATGTTGTGTTGCATTAAAACCTGACTTGATAGGCTGTGTACTGTTCAAAAGTTCTAATCATGATGGAGTGACCATTGACTGTTCATTCTATTATTACTCACCTATTAATGATGGCCATCACACCAATATCAAAAACTTTATGCTTGTACTTATGGCGGAGTGAGCCATCATTCACCATTACAAAAAAGGAAAAAGTAAAAAAAGGCATCAAAATGACTCGGCTTTCCTGTTCAAAGTTTAAACGAGTGATGAAGCATGTGTGTGTGGGTTGGCATGAGCTCTTTATTATAATACATATAGATATCTTGGTTGTACTGACACCCTTATCTAAAGTTGAAAATCTGGACAGCATGTGATACCAGGTTGGCAGTCAATGAAAATGTCACTGAATACAGAGCTCATGGTACTGACAGGCAAACATATGTGCACAAACCTCATTTAATAAAACACTGATTTGCTTGCTTACTTACTTAGGCCCTTGGCTCCACGTGGAGCATAGGCCATCGACAACCCTTCGCCATCGCACTCTGTTCTGGGCTAGTCTTGCCACTCCAGTCCAGTTGGTCCCCTGCTTACATAGCTCTGCCTCAGTGTCCCGCCTCCAGCTGTTGCGAGGCCGGCCTCTCTTCCTTTTCCCCTGCGGGTTCCATGTCAGGGCTTGGCGTGTGGTGCTGGATGCTGGCTTCCTGAGGGTGTGTCCAATCCAGCCCCATTTCCTCCGCAGGATCTGCTTGGCCACTGGTTCCTGCCCCGCTCGCTCCCACAGCTCTTCATTCCGGATCTTCTCTGGCCATCGGATGTTGAAGATGCGCCTCAGACAGGTGTTGAGAAATGTCTGGATCTTCTGCTGCATCGTCTTCGTTGTCCTCCATGTTTCGCATCCGTAGAGCAGAACTGACTTCACGTTGGAGTTGAAGATGCGAAGTTTGGTTCTTATGCTGACAACTTTGGATGCCCAGACGTTCTTCAGCATGACCATTGCTGCCCTTGCCTTGCCGATTCTGGCTGTGACGTCTCGGTCTGTGCCTCCCTGTCCATCAACCACACTCCCCAGGTAGACAAAAGACTCCACCTCCCTGATGGGCTCTCCACCGACTGTGACTGGTGTGTTGGCAGTGGTGTTGATCTTCATCAGCTCGGTTTTCTTCCTGTTGATCTTGAGCCCTGTTCCGGCTGATGTGGCTTCCAGGCACGTAGTCTTGTCCTGCATCTGGCTGTGGCTGTGAGACAGGAGCGCCAGGTCGTCCGCGAAGTCGAGGTCATCCAGCTGCGTCCAGAGTGTCCACTGTATCCAGCGATCTTCAAATGCGCTCGCCCGCTCGCTTTCGCTACCAAATTTACCGTCGGGCGAGTGAAAGCTCCGGTAGCGGTAGCCCGAATGGCGAGCAGGAATTCTGAGATGAATCAGAACCTAGCAGCCACTCTGGCTTCCAGAAATTTTCTCGGGCTACCAGTTTTGTTCAGGGCGGTAGCCCGAATGGCTATCATGGTCCTGACACATTTGACGAAAGTGTATCCCGTTTTTCCTGCCTGCTGTAGTGGTCTTCATGATCCAGTCGATGACCAGGAGGAAGAGAAACGGGGACAACAGGCATCCCTGGCGGACTCCGGTCTTCACCTCGAAGCTTTCTGACAACTGGCCGGCATGGGCAATCCTGCAGCTCATGTCTTGGTAGGTGCACTGGATCAGGGAGATGATCTTCCCGGGAACTCCATAGTGCCTTAGCAGCTTCCACAGCGCCTCTCTGTCTACACTGTCGAAGGCCTTCTCATAGTCTATGAAGTTGATGTAGAGGGGGGAGTTCCACTCCAGTGACTGCTCCACAATGATGCGTAGGCTGGCAATCTGGTCAGCGCAGGACCTGTTCCTGCGAAAGCCTGCCTGCTGGTCTCGGAGCATGGGGTCGACTGCCTCTCTCATCCTCTCCAGTAGAATTCTGTTGAGAACCTTGCCTGGCACTGACAGGAGCATGATCCCTCGGTAGTTGCTGCAGTCCCTGAGGTCCCCTTTCTTTGGCAGCTTGATGACGATCCCTTCTTTCCACTGGGCTGGCACCTCTTCCTTCTCCCAGATCTTGTTGAACAGGCTGTGCAGCATGTTGACGGCTGTCTCTGTGTCTGCTTTAATGGCTTCTGCTGGTATCTCGTCCGGCCCTGCAGCTTTCCCATTTCTCAGTGTCATGATGGCTTTCCTGATCTCCGCCTTAGAGGGCCTGTCGCAGTTGATGGGTAGTTCTGTCTCAGCTGGTGGGATGTCTGGTGGTGTTTCAGGGATGGGGCGATTTAACAGCTCCCTGAAGTGTTCTGCCCATCGCTTCAGCTGTTCCTCAGTTGTTGTCAGTGGGTGCCCGTTCTTGTCCTTCACTGGTTTGTCTGTCTGCTGAAATTTGCCCGCGAGCTTCTTGGTCACCTGGTACAGGTCTTTTAGATTCCCTTGTCGGGCTGCTTCCTCTGCTTGACTGGCCAGGTTGTCGATGTAGTCCCTCTTGTCTATCCTGGTGCTCCTCTTCACTTCTCTGTCAGCTGCTGTGTATTCCTCTTGTGCCTTTGCCTTAGCTCTTCTTGTTCGGCTCGTGTTCAGTGCAGTTTTCTTCTCTTTCCTAACTTCCAGCTTCTGGATGGTATCAGCAGAGATCCATTCCTTATGTTGGGTCTTTCTCTTGCCAAGGACCTCTTCGCATGTGTCGTGCCAGAGTTTCTTGCTGTGTTCCCACTGTGTCTCGATGTCCATTTCACTGTCTCCTATCAGGTCTTGCAGTGGCTGGAACCTGTTGGAAAGGCTGATCCGGAATGCTGCTTGTGTGTCTGTGTTCCTGAGAAGTCCAACGTTGTACCTGGTCCGTGTGCTGTTGGCGTTGGTGTGCCTCTTAAGCCGAAGTCTCAATGTTGTTGCAAGAAGGTGGTGGTCTGATGATACATCGGCACCCCTCATCACGCGCACATCCCGCCACGATCTCCTGAACTTCCGGCTGATGCAGATGTGATCAATCTGGTTCTCCGTGACATGGTCCGGCGATCTCCATGTGGCCTTGTGGATGCGCTTGTGTGGAAAGATGCTGCCTCCTATCACTAGCTGGTTCAGGGCACAAAAGTCTGCAAAGCGCTCGCCATTTTCGTTCATCTGTCCCAGTCCGTGTGTTCCCATGGTGTCCTCATAGCCTGTGTTGTCTGATCCAATCTTGGCGTTGAAGTCTCCCATCAGTATGGTCATGTCCTTGGCTCCTCCTCTATCTATCACTGTCTGCAGTTGTTGGTAGAAGTCATCTTTTTTCTCCTCTTCCGCATCATTGGTGGGAGCGTAGCACTGGATGATGTTCAGCTTGATGTCTTTTTTCTTGGTGATGAATTTGGCTGTGATGATGCGGGAGTTGACAGGTTCCCAGCCGATGAGTGCCCGCTGTGCCTCCGGTGCCAGCATCAGGGCCACGCCCTCAGTGTGGGGGGCTCCATCCTCTGTGTGTCCAGAGTACAGCAATTGCTCTCCCGATGAAAATCTCAGCTGTCCTGTCTGTAGCCACCTTGTCTCACTCAGTCCCAGTACTCCTATCTTGTAGTTCTTCATCTCTCTTGCTACTTGTATGGTCCTTCCTACTTCATACATTGTCCTGATGTTCCATGTGGCTACTCTCGTTGTTGTCCTGGGTGTTAGAAGGGGGGTCGGCCTTGCAGCTTCCTTTCGGCTTTCACTGCAATGCGTCATAGGTCTCCGGGATGGAGACCCTTCCTCGCCCAGGTGAATGTCTCGGTTTGTTGCTGTCGATGCTTCAGTAACTTAGTGTTTTTTACAGGTAGGGCTGTTAAACCTACGCAAACCCGTTTAGCCTCTTGGAGAGGTGGTCCACATTCGTCTGACCTCTACCCTTCGACCTGTCCAGCTTGGGTGACCCTGCCAGGAGCATGTGCTCCTGCTGGCATAGTTCTCTGGGTCATTGAGGTACACAAGCCACTACCCCACGACAAGGGTTGGACCATGTAGGGACACTGATGTGCTAACTCACAAAAAAAAGTTGTGGCTAACATTGCCTGGAGAATGTATATGAAAAGAAAATGATGTATCTCTAATTGCTAACAATTACTTTATTTGACAAATTCATAATAATTATCAAATTGAGGATGTACATGTCACATGAATTTACTTTCTTTTATCTGAAGTCTTAAATGTAATAACTATACAAAGATATTATCCAGTATGCAGATTATTAGATGTAAGAAAACAACTGAACGTAAAGAACAGAAGATTCTCTCTCTATCTCTCACACACACACACACACATTCACTCTGCTACATTTACAAAGCCAAGAAAAAGCCCCAGATTGCAATTTTTGGTTCTGAACAAAAACTGAATAAGGGGCAAACATTTCGTACATGTATATATATATTAATCGTAGCTCTTACTACATGACCCGGAAGCTATACCAGTGTCCTGTAGCCAAAGCTATTGTAAAGCTACATGCATGATTATGGGCTGGGGGGGGGGGGAGGGGTGGCACTTTATTAAGAATGGGATGTGTCTCCTACTTCGTAACCACATGCAGAAGAACGGTCATCAGACAATATTAAGGTCTCTTAAAAGGATGCTTCTTCAGGTTTCTCGAGTATCAATTTGCAGTAGAGACTCTGAATTGGTCTATGGCCTAGCTACCAGTAAGTAGTAATAAGGATGGATAATCAAATCTTCATGAGACAAAAAAATGTTTAAAGTAGCTAAGTGAATTGCAGTGCTGTACATGATGTGGTAACATGTGGTGTTCCATGCTAACATAGTGGTGTGAAAAAAATGAACGTTTGTATAATTCCGTACAGCAGCGGGGTATTTGTCTTTCTAGGGGATTCCAAACATATGATAAGGGTTTAGAGACGATACCAGAGGAAGAAGAAGTGTACGGAGATGAGAAGGAACGTTTCCATGAATACATTTAAAGTACAATATTGATGCGTGTCTGTGGAGCCTTTCTTTCACTGTTGTAAAGCCTGATTCAGTGTATATTTTGCAATGGCTAATGCCTGTAACTGTTCCTCTAATAGTTCTTAAAGCGTTGATATGCAACTTTTCTACTTCTCCAGCTAGGTAACGTCGCTGTCCAAAACGACACCACAGAAGTCAAAATCGGGCAAACTAAATGACTTGTACATTATTTCAGATGTAAAGACTTTCTACTCAGACGGTATTTAAACAAGACATTTTCACTCAATCTGAGCATGACAGTTCATGCCAATTTTCCAGATTAACAGATTAATTCTCAGAAGTTCTTTCCCTTGAATTTCGATCACCAAACACCAATTCTTACAAGAGCTGACTGTGATAAATAATTACCTGTAGAAGTATTTTCTCGCCTGTAGTTCATTAAAACAATGACGTTTATGCAAAAAACAGTATTTGTGATGTAGAAATCTATTTAGAAGCACCTCAGAAATCCTTTTGTCATCTTGGAAAGTTTGTTTACTCTTCACGAACTGATGAGAGTTATCACGAACAGATGAGAGTTAAAGGACATCAAACTGATGAACCTGGGCACTGTTTATGACAGCCCTCAGGTCACTGGCCAGTTCCTCTTGGCTGACATAGAGCCGACTGAGCGTTAACGTTGATGAGCTTGTTGTGGCACTGGGTGCCCTTGCCAGACCATGACTTGCATTAAAACAAACTTTCACCTTCTCAAAAGGCTGTACAATGTCAAGGGCAGTGCAAAAGATTAAAAATCGTCTGAGTTCAGCTTTGCTTGTTGCCCAGAGGAAGCCCTCCAGATATGTCATTACACGAGTTTCCATCGCAAGGTACTGCGGGATGCTGTGTTCAGGCTGGAGTGAAGCAATCACTTTGTCTGGGGTTGGGAACCCTTCATCTCGAAGAGCCAGAAGAACAGATTCTCCAACACCAGACCAAAGTGTTGAAGACTTCAGTCCAGCAGACATCTGTACCAAAGGTTCCTTTGGGATCCAAAGCAAGTTTAGCTTTGCCAGTTGGAGCAGGGTGGGTTTGACATTTTCAGCAGAACTTACATCCTTAAGAGCACCCATCTGCTGCAGAGCCTCAACTCTTACACACACATCAATGGCATCAAAAGACTGAGGATTTTGTAGTTTTGCGATAACATCAAGAAGATGCTCTGGCAACAGGTCTTCAAATGAGGACATGAGAAGGTTGTCACTGACTTGGCCAGCAATGACTGAAGCCATGCTTGCCAAGGACAGCTGGCAGGGCCAATAGCCGCAAAGCAATTGTCCATGAAGTAGCACCTTCCCGGCGACATACCACAGGGTACTATCCAGGTATCTGAAACACAGTTGATCACAAGGTTGGTGTGTAACATAGCACACACTTCTGTATGTTCCGGAGACATGTTGTCAAACACTGTTTCAGACTCTGGGTGGGTTTTGATATTTTTCTTTGCATGTCCTTTTGGAATATGATAAAGAACGCAGACATGCCAGAACATCCTACACACATAAGGCATGTTAATGAGATTGATACTTCATGCTGTATAACCGGTTGTGTGAAGAAATGCGCTGCGGCCTTGCTTGTGTTAGTTTCAATGCCACGGCAAAAGCACGGTGGTTGAATGTGTCTTCATGAAATTTGCTCTGGCATCTTTCTGATACAATATTTACAGTCGACATATGCGAGTGCACGATGATGCCCCTAGGCACTCTTGTTCCAAATGTCGGAGAACATTTAAACAGCAACAGGGCCTGAATCGCCATGCTCTGTACCGATGCCCCATGTGACAGAAAAATTAACAAGCTGTACGATCCTCATTGTTTGCCAGTGTTTGCTTTGCTGGTATGGAAGGGGTGTGTTCGCAGGGGGGTGTGTACACGTATTTGTAACTGTAAATGCTACCTTTGTAGCTTCATGTGTTATGTATAAATGCCTTTATGCTGGGGGGGGGGGGGGGGGTGCGGCATTGAAGCTAACACAACCTACGCCGTGGCCAGTTTCTCTGCAGAACCGGTTATAGGGCGTGAACTTCAAGCAAAGAATTTCAATGCATTTTGTGCTACACCTTTATGCAGTCCATTTAAATCAAGTGTTTCTCATTGACATGCACTCAATGTTGGTTGCCTTCACTTGGTGTTCAGTGAAGACCTTCAGTTATGTGATGGGAATAGTATTTGAACGGTACAGTAAGAGTTTCATTGTACATTCCTTCCTTCAACTGGGTTGTCACATGGTACATCGTAATAAGTTCACCATAGATCACTGAATGCATGCTGTACCTGTGGTCAACACGGGGGACCTTTTGTAGGCGGCCAGTGCAGTGCTGTTGGAACAGTTCCTCCCAAAAGAGACGTAGACATTCCTTAGTAGGGCCACCGACATCGGCACCTTCTTCCCCTTTGAAGGTTACATCAAGGTAAGAATGGATGATGTTTGGGTTTCCTCCGTAGACAGTCGTCATGTCCTCGAGGACAGTGTCACGCGACAGTTGAAGTTTAACTGTGCCATGCAGCGCCTGGCTGTGTTCGAACACACGTCTCTTGAATGATGGGAGATCTGTAGATGGTTAAAACAGTGACACAAGGATGATTGCCAACACTCACGTCAATTAAAGACAAAGCACTATTTTCCACATAGTATGTCTTCTTCCATGTTTTAGGGGTTTGGGATGTAGTGGTTGGACGGTATACACTAGTACGTTAAAAGGAAAGCACAGTCAAACCAAATCAATATTGAAAGGGGCTATATATCCCTCCCCAGTGTATGTGACTGCATGGATGGGGGTTTGGGGGGGGGGGGCTGTTGGGGGGAATCATAGAGATGACCCAGAAGTACCAAACCACATGTACAGATTCAGTTAAGTTTTGTCTTTGCAAGCAGGACAAAGCTACCTAAGACAACAGGATTGTCGATTGCGTCATCTTGGATAGGCACCGACTCGTCACTGCTGCTGGCATTGGACTCCTGTCAGAGAGAATGACACTGGAAATGAAATGTGTGTCACAAGTAACCAATTCATAAGTTGAGAAGTATGGCATGTCAGTTGGGTGCAACAGCATGCAATCGTGAAAAACAGTTCTTTACACCAACACCAAACAACTGCGTATGGTACTGACAGACTTCATACACTTTATACATTTTACACAACCTGGTACACTTTATACAATAGACTGCTGTGCAGTCCACTAGTTTCAGATTTCATGTACAAAAATAACTAGCTGTAATTTTTTACGGTGTCGGAGAAGGGATAAGTGCTACAATTAGTGAATTACTACCCATGTGCAATGGGCGATCCATCATCCTTACTTCTGAGGTGCGAGTTTTCTGAACTACCCACCTCCCCCATCCTACCCACATACAGCACTTGCATGTTCAAATTCAGCAAGATTGAGAAGGTGGCAACCAGATGTACACAAATCGGCAGGAGGAAACTGTTTGCGAAGAGATCAGCAATCAGCTGATAGCCAAGTAGCCTGATAATGTTGAACCTGTGCAGTAAAGTAATTAAGTAACTGTTTAATTACTTATGGAGGTACACGCTCAGTGATTGACACATTAACTGGACGCTGGCCGTTACTGACTCAGTCACAGACGCCGCACCGTGAACACAGCCAGATGCACATTGGAAAATCTATATGCATTAGCTAGACTCTCTCTCCCTCTGCACCACTCTTCTTCTTGTTGTTCTTTCAGTCTTATTGGTTGTCACTCATTGGTTGTAAATGTGTATCACAACATTTAGCATGCATGAAAGTGTGCTACTGTATAGGCCTTCAGCTGTTATAAATAAATCTTAAGCGACGTAACAGAAATGATCTTCAGCCCTAGGGCCGGTTTGGTGCAACGGCGCCCCGTATTATGCCCATCAGTTTCTTTGGGAAGAAACTGACCTGACTGCGTGGGCTTTTTTTCGAATTGTTTTTCTTTCTTTTTTTTTGCGCAATAACGGACACCAACTTTAAAAGAAGAAATGCATACCATTCGGGTTTTTTCCCCCCCTTGCGAAAAGAGCTGGTGTTTTTTTCTCTGAAGAAAAACAGTTATGTTGTGAAAAAAATGTATTTTTTGCGGAAGTAAGGAATACCCAATCAAACCATACATTACTGTCAGTTGGACTGGTATTGATACTACTTGAAATAGTATCTTGCATCAGCGGGCCTTGAAATGCTAAAAAACTTTGTAGACCTTACCTCATATTTATCTAATCAGCATATCCTGCGCATTTTCTACCTTCTCAACACAAAAATGGACCACTGAACACTGAACTTGCCAGCTGGCAGGAAACGGAAGCAGTGGAGGGCGACTACTCTGGCTGCATGCACTCTGGCGTCACAATGGTGATCAACAAAGAGATCGAATACCAGACTGACAAATTGGCAAAGTTTTACTACTTTGTTTCAATTTAACTGGAACTTTGGCATTACTTTCAGGCTGTGTCACAGTTTCATTGGTCCGGTTGAAAACAGAGGGACACCTTTTGGTGCGTGGTTGAAAAGTAAGATCTTTTGGTACCTAACTTTCCAAGATTTTGCTTTGTGACTGTAAAATAAAGATGGTGAAAGGTTATTGTGTAGGAAGTATCCCCATCTGTTCCTAATTTTGTTTCTTCAGTTATAAAATTTATGTGCTCTTACAAAGTAGTGCTCGAGCCATACAGTGTCACGCCATATGGAGCGCATGCCATACATGTTCATATTGCACATGCTTTAAATACGTGCACATGCTCTTTGTTCACTGAGCAGTGATGGCCTTGTTATTCTTCCTGTGCAATGCTTTAAAGCAATCATATGCATGTTTTTGGGCCGCTGATTGGTTAGTGTAATATGCATGGCCACTCTTTCACCTGACAAAAATTGATGAGCCACCATCTTTATTTACAATTGCAATGTCTTGTGCTGTAGACTGCACGTAAATCTGACCTCTGGTTTGCCAAACAATGCACATGCAGATCATTAGCTGATGGGCAAGTAAAGAGCATTTCTTGTCCACATACTACAATAGGGTTTACTTATTAAACAATTCGATTACAGTTTGATAATAAACGTACCATGTCATTTTCAACAGTAATGAGTGTCCTGCCCTGGACACCCAGACTAGCTATTGTAGCAGCTCGGGTGAGTTCCTCCCTTGCTGGGTTTAGCAAGCGTGCCCCTGGTATGCCATGCACCCCACCAATATAATCAAACAAAGCCTGTAACAAACAAGAATATATATATATATATATACAAACTGTTGTGACTTCTGGCTATTAATATATAACAGTGTCCATGCCATCAATTGAGAAAGTGACTGATAAAACATAACTTTAGTCACATGAGCACGGGTAAAATAGTGATGTGTAACTTTAGCAATAACACTCAGCCAGAACAACACATCTCACTGACAGTGGGCCAGTTGAAGAGCACAAGGTCAATTTTTTGCACATTAAACTCAACTTTTTGCACATAACCTCAATACTTATCTGTACACGACCTTACTATCTGGTGAGATCATCCATTATTACCGAAACATCAATGAATGTGAATGACAAGCGCAGGTCCAAGAAAATGTTTTATAGTGCAACAGGAGAGTGCTCCCAATACACATGTAACAGAAGTACATGTACCTGATCAGGACGTTAGCAGTCTTCACTGTTTGCGATGGACAAACATATGTACTGGAAAAAAGTATTGAAGGTCTCCTAATTAGTGTATGTGGGTGCTATTGTATCATAAATATGAACATAAAATCACATAATTTACAGTACCAACCTGTACTGGCGCATCAGCTGCAAAACTGCGTGTGACATGAGAACCGTCAGGTAATCGAAATCCTATTTCGATGCCTGAATCAGGTTCTGGCACCTCAGCTATTCTGTTTGCCATGTCAGCCACAGCCTGAAAAACATTGAAAGGTTTCCAGTGAAAGGCACGGCAAACAGAACATGTGCTTCTGCAACTGCACAGAACTGAAGAGTCTCAAACATCCAACAGCCTTTGAAAGTTTATGTGAGGGCCTCCAGCAGGGAAGACAGTATTGGCCCACATGGCCAACCTGTGTTCACATTAAAATGCAATTCTCCCAACGCTGGGATCACTTCACACCCAAATCATCCAAATTTTACTCAGTAATTTCAAGAACAAGGGCTATAGCGAGTTTTGTTATATTATATAAAAGCAATGACTTGCCAGCATTTTTATTTACATGGGCAAAGTCTTTGCTGTCTTTGCACTATATCTGTCCCCTAGTTGGTGGGAAGAGTGCACGTGATTACTAACCAATAAGGCACTTGTGGTACTCTTCATGTGCAATTTTGGCATATGCAATTGGCATCCATTTGCCATGCCATAAATGTACCACTAGCAGACAAGGTATAACTCCTATAATGTACTTTTATCCACATTGTAGGGCTGCTCGTTATTTTGTTTAGTTTCTTTTCTACTCATTTAAAATTTGCCATTGTGCAAAACATAAACGTACATGAAGCTTGTACACATGTGCACTGGGACATCAAACTGTGCATCACATTAAAAACATACATATCTTACAAAGTTTACAGAAAAGCTGACCCTACATGTAGGACTCAGTCCACATTAGTAGCCAAACGCTTTGAAGAAGGAACACAAATGAGCAAAGCAGCGTGAAGAATACCTGTTCTCGTTGATTCCTGTGCCGCTGCCGATGTTCCCGACGCTGAAGCTGAAGACGTCGGCGTTGTTGTTGTGCATGTCTTTGCGCCATTTCCTGCATATTAAGAAGAGACAGAATAGTGTTACATATGGGGCAGCAGTTTTGCCTCAGGAGTGGTATCCGGTAACAATAGTGAAGGGTATGTACATGTACCTGAGATTTACTCCCTGCCAACATTTAAGGAACTGCAATAAATACCCAAACAAATGGTGAAGCAAATAGGTGAGATATTCATATACTCTGTAAAAAAAAAAAAAAAAAATTACTGCTGGAGTGTCAATGTCTTAACCTATGAAGATGTCGGCCAGTTTCTTGTTATTTTTTCCTCACCCTGGCATGATCAATTTGCTGAGTTTCAGCAAATTCTCGATTTTGCTCCCTTCTTAACTCTGCACGATTCCTGCTTTCAACCTGCAAGCAAAGATATGAGTCTGCAACACTGAAATGGGACATGCATGTACATTAAATTCACTCAATCTTGAAAGTCAAGGTTATTTTCAGTGAGGAGACAGATGACTAGAAACAGACTCACTTTGATTACACATGCATATGAGCAAATAAAACTGTCAAAGTATCCAGAACCATTTCCCCAATTGTCAAGGTGTATATGAAGAGGTATCCATCTAAAGGGATGTAACTTTGAAAGTGCATGAGCATGTTTGCCACATACATGTGTGTGGATTCCAAGTATTATCATGAAAATACCTCAGCATTGTCTTGCTGTCTGGTAGTACGAGCTGCAGGAACTGAAAAACAAAATGACTTGAGATAGATTTGAAACAGAAGAAGAAACACATACAGAGGCAGAGACCTACTGGGTTCACTTCTGAAATAGGTCAAAGTCAATCATCATGCACAGTTAAGAGTTCTGCCTTGTGCAGTTACACAGCCTTCGTAATATATTGTTCGCAAGACTGAGGCTAGGTTTCAAAGTATCACCTTGCAAAGTATAAGCCAGACGCTTCCAACATTTGATTCATGCTTATCTGGCCACTCTTTTCTACTAATATTGTTACTACTCCGTTACAAAAAAATACATTCATTTTTTGTTTTTCCTTAACCTTTGTCTCTGACATATAAGAAAAACCTTACCAAATTCTTCACCACTGTCATAGGCATCAGGAACACGAGCCTGAACCTTCCAAAAAAAAAAAAATAAATAAATAAATAAATATATATATATATACATGTATATATGGAAAGAATGCAATAAAACTTAAAAGCTACATACAACAAATGTGTTCACACACACACACACACACACACAGAGTGCAACATAGTCGATTCAGTCCATTAATCAAAGTATCCAGTTGTAGGAATTAATGTCTGATATCTGTACATCACTACATGACAGTAAATAGGAACAAAACTGTTGAATTGTTAGATACTGTGCACAGTTGGTGACCTGTTTTCCACGTATCAATACAGCTGCAAGCCAATCTGTGCAACACTGCAAGTTTGGTAGTAACGGGCAGAAGGAAGAACATGACTCCACATTTTCATGAGACTGTACACTTGAACTCATAACTTTTCGACACAGTCTAAGACAATTTTTACATACCGTTGGTGTGCCCATGTCAACAAATGGTGGTCTTGGTTGAGGTTCTTCCATTTCCTCTTCTGCGACTTCTGCCTGAAATGAAATGAGAGAATTCAAAAACTTTGCATGTACTTTCTTGCACAAGGGAACAAACCTCTTGCTCTCTTGACCCTCTTTATGAAACCAAGTAGAGGGGGGGGGGGGGGGGGGGTGGCTGCCTTGGGTGGTTGGTGGTTTCAGGGATGGTTGTACCTAGTGTGCTCACCAAAAGGAGGTCTTGCTCATGCAATTACTGTACTTTTCTGATGCCATTTTAAACATGACTTCAAAACTTAACAAGTTCAATTTGCATACCACTGTGGCTCTCGGCTCTGGCAAATGGCCTTGCACAACTGGAAGTTCTGCCTGAAATGAAAAAAAAAAAAAAGATTTCAAGTTTGGGTTGCCTTGTGTCTGTAGTTGCCTGGCATAAAATTAAACAGAAGCATGCATGCACATCATTTACCATACAAATATTTACCTCTGATTTAGCCCGTTTTAGAGATGGGGGGGGGGGGGGGGGGGGGGGGGGGGGGTGTTTGTCCCAGGATTGCTTGCCCGAAAGAGGTTTTACTCAATTATGGCACTGTTCTTTCTAATGCCATTGTACACATGAACTAAATCATTTTCTAACAATACCCTTTAAACAAGTTCGGTTGGCATACCACTGGGGCTTCTAGCTCTGGTAAAGGCTCCTGAACAACTGGAAGTTCTGCCTGAAATGACAAATAAAATGAATTCTAGTTTGGGTTGCCTTGTGTTCATATTTGCCTGACACAAAATCAGTTTGGGTTGCCTTGTGTTCATATTTGCCTGACACAAAATCAGTTTGGGTTGCCTTGTGTTCATATTTGCCTGACACAAAATCAGTTTGGGTTGCCTTGTGTTCATATTTGCCTGACACAAAATCAGAGAATTCAATGAAAGCGTGCACAACACATCATTTACCATGTTAAAAAAATTACCTCTTGTTTGCTTGACCATCACTCATTTACGTTGTGAGTGCACACACACTTGTGTGTGTGTGTGTGTGTGTGTGTGTGTGTGTGTGTGTGTGTGTGTGTGTTTTGTGGGGGGTGGGGTTTGGTGGTGAAAGGGTGTGTGGGGGGGGGGGGGGGGGGAGCTGGGGGCATGGGGGAGGCCATGCACAATGATGTACATTATGTGTGTGTGTGGGGGGGGGGGTGGGGGGCGGAGACAGGGGGGGTGGTGTACGATGCTGCGAATTATGGGGTTGTACTATAATGTCTGTGTGGAGGCATGTTTTGTGTAGTGTCTCTGGGAGACTGAGCATGTGTTCATTGTAAGTCGCCCTGATCTCCCGCGGGAGAGAGGGTGTCCTTCAAATATTCATTTCATTTTAATTATTATTTCAACCATTTTGGAGTAAATGTGTGTGTATATTGGGTGGGGGGGTGGAGTGGGGGTGGTCCCATGATTGCTTGCCCGAAATAGGTATTTTGTAATGCCATTCTACACATGGATTTTATCATTTCTGAACAATATTTAAACAAGTTTAGTGTGCATACCACTGGGGCTTCCAGCTCTGGCAAAGGGTCTTGCACAATTGGAAGGTCTGCCTGCAATGAATAACATATTGAATTGTAGTTTGGGTTGCCTTCTGTTTGTGGTTGATGACATCAAATCAGAGAATGACAGAAAAGCATGCACCATTAAGGCCTTGTTTAACATGCAATAATTTAACTCTTGTTTGCTTGACCATCTCTTATCTACACCATTTTGGAAAATGTTATCAGTAAATAAGGAAACATAAACACATACAATTATTATCAAAAAGGACTGCACTACACGAGTTACCTTCAATCGAACATACAGTGCACTTCTACGCCCTGCCATATTTGCATGGATGGTCCTTGGTGTGCGGTAAGGGATGGCATGTAGTTGATTACCCATTCCATTTCGCCCACCATGCACACACAGCTCAAACTCCATGTTCTCAAGACCAGGCAGTAGCTGTCTCAGTCTCACTTCAAAATCTTCCTCTGTCATTGCCATCGGGAATTGAACAGGATTCCCACCATTCACTTTGCCTGCATGAAGATGAATTTGAAGGTGAAGGATATCAAAACAAATGAAAAAGCATGAAGTGCATGTAACACACAAAAAAATCTTTTATAGCAGTTTCAGGTGATCATAACAAAATTCATCAAGCCTGCCTCTTTGGTTTGTGTGTGTGTGAGTGGTGGGAGAAGAGGTGTTGGATTGGGGGGATGATGGGGACAACCCAAGGAGAACTGCACAGGGCTATTACAGACACTCACTTCTTTACACATGAGAATCAAAACCAAGCACTCAAAGGGAGAATATCACACAAAACCAGTCACACGCACTTGTACATGTATCTTATTTCCTCATACATGTACATACCAAGACCTAATCTTTGGTACTGTGCAAGGATACGCTGATTTATCCCAGCTGCGTTTAGGTGCGTGGCAGGCAGCCCCGTCACCCTGATGCGTAAAAACCTCGGTGCCTGACGGCGTCTGGCACGGGCACCTGGAAGTTGTAGGACTGGCCGGGGTTGTCCAGGCAGCAACCAAAATGCAACTGCACTGTAGAAAGTAATTTCAGTTTGTACACAACAGAACAATTCAGATCATTTATGACTCGTATATAATTTGTACTCTGCAGAAATCCAGCTAACACTGAACAGCAAGTAACAACCATTTCAAGATCATTTATCTAGGTGTAAATGACAGTCTGTTGAAGCTTTTCCATTCAAAGAACAATGTCCTCTGGAGAGCACTTAGGGCCAGCTTAGTTTACTGTTGTTTGTTTGTTTTTTTGAGTAGGGTCTAATCAGTGCCAGTAAAGGGAGACTAGTGGAGGTAGGAGGGGAGTGGTGTTTTGTTTTTTTAGCAGGGTCTAATCAGTGCCAGTAAGATGGAGATGGAGGTAGGAGGGGAGTGGTGTTTTTGTTTGTTTGTTTTGTTTTGTTTTTTTGTTTTTTGGGGGTGGGGGGGGGGCAGTTGGGGGATGATGAGCCTCCAAAGACCCCTCCCCTGGCATCCCCTAATTCTGGCCTTGAAAATTTAAAAACAGTATTAATTATCACTGGCACTGACTCAAAAAAACAAACAAACAATTCTTCCATTAATTTTGGCTGTCAGTTCAGATACACTACCGGCTGAACTAGCAGACGTCAATCTTGACAGTCGGTGTCATTCTATTCAGTCACTGAGTCAGTCTGCTGTGGTAAGACAATGTTTACTACCGTTTGTTCCTGGATGAACGGAGAAGAAGAAATGACTTACCGCTCAGTCATCGTTGCGTCCTCTTCGATCCTCTCTATTCTTTCGTGGATCATTCTGTCCACTTCTGCCATCACTTCTTCCACCGTTCGTACGGCCTCCATCATAGTCAGTGATGTGCCGAATGCGCGCGAAACTTGTGACGCGGCCGTGTTTTTTTCCGCTTCGAAAGACGTTTCGCGGACGCACACGGCTTTTCGAACGCATTTGGACAAACAACCTGCTCAATGCCACAAACATGTCACAAAACGAAAGACAAAATTCATCACAAATATGAATAAATGTCTTTGATTTCTTTTAGCATATGTGGGTGCTCGCAGCTCTTGTACATAAGATAAATATGATCATGTGCAGGGCACGGTGTAGTTACACACCCACGAAAAATCGGCCGTCGCTCCGGCGTCAGTCGACGGCGTTCGTATATGCACCTATACTGCTGGTAGGATAATTGAAACAGACTGAGGCACCGAAAAACAAACCCAGACCAGGCATCTGAAAGCCAAGCGAAGATCCTCTGACGCTGACCAAAGCTAAGCAAATCAGCCCTCACACACCCCAAAGACACTCGCCTAGCCAAGCAGCCAAAGTCACACGCCAGGAACAACTTGTCCTTAAGGGCCAAAAGCCATAGGACGTAAAGCAAGCTAATGATGATGATGATGAAGGATAATTGACGGGTGTTGAACCTACGCTGTCTGCCGTACTTTATGATTTTAATTAGTATAAAACAGGCACGTGCACCCAGGGCCATCAGACATAAAGGACATATTTGTTGTGTATTGTGTGCCTTCTGAACAGCAGGTTCTTTGTCAAAATGAGTTCGAAATACTAGTCCGGACGTCTTTCATAGCTGCGACCCTCTATACGTCCGACAAACTGATGACTCGAATTTAAAGTTGTGTGAGCAAATCGGCGTTCATTCGACACCAGGAGACATCATTACGATGTTCTGCGTGTTTTCTCTCTGGCAGTTTCCGCCATTTCAGTTGTCAATGCTTATTTTATTTCGCTGTGCACGTGCCCGCACAGACCGGCTCCGCCGGGCCGGCGAAGTCAGTAGCCGCACGGGTCAGCTTGACCTTTCAAAAGCAGACTTTATTCACTGATTTTACATGCTTTTAGAGAACCAGTAGACAAGTTTACCGATATAGAAGTTATATCAATGCATACTACACTCTCTCTGAGTAATATTTCTTACTGATATGAAATGTATATATATGAAAATCAACGATGTTTCCAGCCGATTTTCCAATCATAGTTTTGGGTAAGTGCTCAAGCACATTAATTGGCCAATCGGCGATCAAAGTGCCCAAGCAGTTTTAGCCTGTGCAATCTTTCCTCTGATTGGTCACTAAAGTGCTTGAGCACTTTAGTAGCCAATCAGCGCGAAAAGTGCTTGGGCAATTCTTAGAGTGCTTGAGCAAATTCTGCCTGCGCTGTTTGGGCCCAAATCGCACGCCATATCTGTCGGCATTCTCACGCAGGTCGTCTAGAGGACACTTGTTTTTGTCTTGTGCGTGTCATATGCCCACAAATATGGAAACTTATTTCTGTGGTTGTGTCTCACGGTGAATGTAGCAGCGACATGAACGCACGTGGCCATCAGCTGGCACGCGCGCACAACACAGCTGGTGAAAAAGCTGCGTTAGTGTTCCGTCCGCATTTAACTAGATTGGGAAGAAGAATTTGTTGCTCGTCGTTCGTGCACCCGTTGGATGCGTCTGTGAAATGTACTGTAGTTTAATCTGTGGAATCTAACATGGGTGTGGGGCGCCGAAAATGGTACTTCGTTCTTGCGATCATGGCTGGATTGTGTTTCCGTCTAAGCTGGAAGCGTCAGTCAGGTCAGCTCCTGTTTTCTTTTTCTGTCATTCTTTGCTAGTGTCACAAACTGGGGTAGCTTCACTAGAACGTTGTTTACAGTACGTATTTAGCCCAAACTTATTAAAAATTGACGTTTGTGTCTTGATGAAACAATAAAGTAACAGCATGAGCAAGGACGGTTTGAAAATGCTTGTACAAAATGAGAAATTGCAAAAGAAACGGTAAAAATGGTGGTAAAAATGGCGACAGAAAAGGGAACTCGACAACCTGCTATCCAAATCTATCCCGTGTGAAGTCAGTTAACAAAGCTGACTCTAAATTTTGATCTCTACATCATAACAAGACGTAAAACTGACGTTAAATTATAAAAAAACGAACGGCTGAAGATACTTTTTTGTACTGCTGGTTTAGAAATTGAAGGGAATGTTAACGGTAACCGCGTTACATGGCGTGTCACACTCGATCGGTATCGAAGTTGGCTGTCGAAAGCCCATTGTAAACTCGTTTCTGTACCTCAAACCTCAAATGTGGCAAGTTTACATCACAATGCGGATGTTTGCTGCAGTTTCAGCAGCACTTTTGCATTCCTGGTTTATTTAGATCGCATATTGTTCGCCGTGTCACAAGTGAAACGTTAGTTACCTTCAAAGTTTAGAGATCGTGTCCGAACACAAGTTTCGAAAACAGCAGCTCAGAACACCGTATTTTTGTGTACCCAAGGTCATACTGGCTGATTGATGACGTTTTACACATCAACAGCGAAATTTCTGCGTTTCTGAGCCCGAAAACCGTTACGTGTCACGCCTTTCTTTCACTGGTAACGATGTGACCGGCGCGAAAGACGATCGCATGTTGCCCGGTATTTTGGAGTGTCATCGGCTCTGTGAAGCGACTTTTTGCAATCGTCGGTGTTTCAAGGTAAGAAGAAATGTTTTAACTTAGTTTTTCACTCAATATTTTGGTGATATTTTGTATGAAATCACGCGCTACAGCTTAATTAACGATGTGGCAGTGCCCATTCTTTCATGTCTCCTCCAGTCCTCCCATGAAACGTGTGTGACTTGAAAAGTGCATTTTTCCCTCTAGTGACCACAGGAAAGATATGGCATAACCTCCGTGAGAGGTTTTGTACTAGAGGTGTCTGTCTAGTAGCACACTTTTATTAATTCTGAACAAATTCCCCGGGATGGTCAATAATGGAACATTAAGGAGTTTGCGGACAGCCCGCACGTGTACTCATTACGGCAACGAGAGCCTGCGGGGCGTCGTTCGGTGTCGAGTGCACGCACCGTCTATAACAGCGCTTGCGGGCAGAACGGCGCGCAAGCCGTCAGGGGAACAAACTCTTAAATACGTTTTGACAAAAGTCATGAGTGAAGTGAACTCCCTTCTTTTGATTTCCGGTCACTTTCTTTTAGAGCTGTGAACCGGTTCAAAAATCCAAACCGGTTTTTTACCGGTTTTTATGTTGTTTCCATAGTAATGGAAAGAACATAATAGGACGGGCTAAAATTTCCACGTTCATAGGCAAGCATCTGTGGTACAAACGCACGTCACTGCCGATCTCCCGCAGAGACGATTATGCAAGTGTAACTCTGACAATGACGTAAGAAAACCTGCGTCATCGATGCTGGCATGTATGGTGCCCCGAACGCGCTTCTCCTCCTCACTGAGTGCCGTCTGTGTGTATGTGTGTGAATTGTGTCCGGGCCCGTTTCTTCGAAGATACTTAACCGAATGGCTTCAAATTTGGGGTATCCAAATTTATCAAAATGTTACATTAGACGATTCAAGCGTGTGATGATTGCTTAAGTGATTTGGGAGTTATCGCCCTTTTGAGACAAGTTGGTTGTCTTTCGTTTACAGGCGTAATATTTATTTAAATCACTCAATTTTTTGGCAGTAGATAGCTTGAATACGGACTCTGAACTGATTTACTACTAGAAACTGGTCGCTCTTATAGTTTTCATGTAAACCGAGCCTGAGTTGACATTGCATGTGAACCCAGTTCAGATGCCTATTTCTCCGAAAATACTGAACCGATCGATTTCAAATTTGGGGTTTCTAAATGAATCAAGATTGTTGAATAGAAGGCCCGATCCAGGTACGATTGCACACATGATTTGCGAGTTATCGCCCTTTTCAGAAAAAGTGGCTTTCTGGCGTTTAAAGGCGTAATATTTACCTAAACCACTCCATTTTTGGGACATAGATAGCATGAATACGGACTCTCAACTGAGTGAATTTTGGAGGTTGTCGCTTTTATACTTTTGGCGTAAGCCGTACCTGATGA